>BKZX01027671.1:0-12936 GCA_014362285.1 Fagus crenata
AATCTCTTGAGTGTGACCCATTAGATGTTAATCTTCGTCAGTTTAAAAAATGTATATGCCACTTTTTTTGGCTAAAATAAAATAACATGCCTCTTGAGAAATACATTATGTGAAAGACAATCAATGAGCAAACAAAAATAAAATCTATGTACAATTTATTAGCCGTTATCACCTCGTGATTACCATACAATTTATAAGTATGGTATTGGTAATAATGTAATATTGGCAATAACCATTCCAAAATTTATGCTTAGTTGAGTTATAAGTCTTTTTAAGTCTAGATCTAACTAGGTTCAAGATCAAGTATGAAGACTACAAGAGTGCAAGCCTTAAAATGCTCAAGGCAAGTTGTCTTTGTAAGGGTTCGATTGGTTTCTTATCCGGTAACTTGATTAGTCAAAACACTTGTGTCAAAATCCTCCACAATTTCATAAAGAGAGAGTAGTTTTTACTTTTTACTTTTTACTTTTAGCTCCCATATTAATCGATAAGTCCAGTAAAGTAAAAACTTTATAAGACACACTTGACTCGGCTCAAAGAGAAAATAAACATTGAATGGGCCAGTGGATCAATCTGCATTGCGTTTGTGTGAGCTTTAAAATGGGCCTCATTTGTATTGGGCCCAAACGGCCCAGTGGATCATGACAAATAAAAAATTCCAGTGAATGGTGAAAATAGAAGCCTCCGACGTCGTTTCAAGTAAAATGTAATGAATATGAGTAAACTCTTGCCAGTCCCGGTCCCGGCAAGAAATGCGTTTAATTAAATTTCAATTTTCTGTTTACGAAAATTATTATTATTATGTAACCAAAAACATAAAAGAGGATAAAAAGAGAATTAGGGTTTTATCATATCTGAAAGCTTCCCCTTTCAATTTTTTGTTTCCCTCACAATTCACAACGCACAACTGGAAGTCTCCTTCTTCAATTGCCAAACAGGTACTTTTTTCTTTTTTTTAATTATAAAATTTAAATTAAATCGTATGGTTTATTTGAAAAAAAGTAATGAAAATTAACTGGTTAAGATTTATGCATTTGCAATGGTCGTAGGAGATAATATGTAAATAATGAAAATTAATTGTTATAAGAAACGAAGAAACAAGAGGTAGGAAGAAATTCAGACAAGTTGCAGCATTGCATTGCTTTGCTTTGCTTTGGTTGTGTCAAATATGTAAATAATGACTCTTAACTTTCTTAGAAGCGGAGATGAGTGATACCAAGGAGAATGAGAATGAGGAGAGTGATCAAGAACACGTGGCAGTGGGTTCGGATGAGCATGAACCCCACCAGCCTGACTCTCAAAATGGGAATAAGATTATGGAATCTCTGTCCAATCCAGACCTACCAACTCATGATTCTCCTCCCTCTCAACTCCCTTTAACTAATCAACAAGATTTAGTCAAGCCCGAACCCCATACTCAACCTGCTTCTGATGTCAAGACAGAAGACCATGACTTGCTTCACAAGACTAATTCAGATGCTCGTCACAACTACAACATTGCTTCAGAACCACCTATTGCACTTGCCAAAACTGAACCTTCTCAAGTAGTACCTGATACCAAAATTATATTTGTGTTATGGTTTCTTTTCATTAATTTTGATTTTTCTTTGTTCTCAATGTTAATGTTGATTTTGCTTTACATTAACGTCCTTTCAAATTGGATTGGTACGGAAGAGAGAGAAAGATGTGACAAAGGCACGGAAGGATGTAAATGAAACATTGGAACTAAAGAAGTAGACATGCGTCGGCATTAAAAAACATAAAAGAAAACAATTTCAAATTAATAATAGTACCTTGGCATATTTCTTTTAAGTTCAATCAAGAGGTTCTCATTTTCTTTGACGGTGGACATGGATTGAAGTCAGCATCCTCATTTACAAAGGGCTGGGCCACTGAAGACCATTGCATATCTGACATGGTCCCCTGACATTCATTCAGTGGGCCTGTGATGGTGTTGGCCAAGTGACACTGGTTTTGTATTTCTGGTTCATCAATAAGCATATCTATCTCCATGTTTTGCTCTTTAGTTTCCTTTGAAATCCTAAGTGAACTATTGTAAGAGTCATACTGTTTGTTAAGACGATGGACTAGTTGGTTTATGCTAGCTTTAGTGTTTGAAAACAGAGCTTCCTCTCGTGCCTCCCAAAGGATTTTCATCGCCACTGCTGCATACAGCGTGAATTCATCTTTCGTGACTCTTTTTGCTAGTAACTCACTTCGGGGGTCAATTATATATTCAATGAATTCCATTACAGATTGAGCTTGGATCATTTCGACTCGAAGACCCCATTTACCACAATACCACACTCCTTTGGCATAGGGACAGAATTGAAATAGATGTAAAGCCGAATCTTCTCCTATTTCACAAAGAGGGCAATGGGTATCTTGGCTTTTGGAGCATCTAGCCAGCTTCTCTGTAGCCACTCTACATAAAAACATTTTTAATCTTTCATTTAATGACACCTGTAATCTTTCAAAAATCCTTATGCAGGCCACCTGATCTGCTGCGGAATTCTGAGGAGAACAGATGCATGAAACATGGACCCCGCACCTTTCTAATGGTAACTTTTGCTATTTTAGGATCATAATCTGAAACTTCACATAGAAGCTTAACATCATTCCAATCATATTGAATTATGCCTTCCAATGAGCTTTCCATAAGATTTAAATAGCAAAACCACATAACAGATGATGGCTCTAATAAAAATTTACACCACGTGAGCTTTGCTTTACAACCATTGGTGAAAATGTAGATAGAACATTCAACCACTTTAAATGGGTCACAAACCTGCGGTTCAATTTTTACAGCAACACAACAAGCAAAGATTGGAAATTTCCGACCAACCGAGAATGATACGGAATTTCCATAACTTTGATGGTTGAACCACTTTGGAATCTTAGTTCCTGGAAGTACAAGGTCATACCGATCCACATCAATTTCAAATGAAGAGACTGTTTTAGGAGAAAACTCTGTTTCAGATGCTAAGCCCAATTCAGATACATAACCAATTTTAGACGTAGCTTCATCAAGTTCAAATTCAGATTCCTGATGTGATGATCCACTTGCACATACTAAATTTCGTGGAAGCCCTATCATTTCTCCAAACTGATTACAATTAGCAAATTTAAGAAACTTCAGTTTAGCAAATTTCGTAATATATTTGGGAAAGTTAACAAAAATTGTTTCATTTTATAACTTTGTGAGAGAGAGAGAGATAGAGAGACACCTGAGCCAATAATCTTCTTGTTGATTGTGTACCCAACGAATAGCAGTTTATTGCAAATACCGATTCTATACATGGTGGAAGCCTTGGAATTTCCCAAAGATTCCAACAGCAATGAAGAATAAGATACTTTAATTGAGGAAATATCCTAGCAATTTCGGGGAGGGTAGTATTGTTGCTGTAATGCAAATAAAATATTTCTAATTTGGGGAAGCAGCAAGGAGTATCCATGCCCTTTGGAAAATTTTCACATTCAAACAAACGGAGGTCCCTCAAATTTTGTAAATTAGAGATGCTGCTTGGAAGCTCTTTGAGGTTTTTACAACATATGCTTAACATTTGAAGGGTAGTGAGAGATCCTATTAGTTCTGATGAAGGCAATGCTAATCTTTCTATTCCTTGCTGGATATCGAGGAACATCTCAAGACTTTCACAGCCTTCAAGATAAAACTCTTTAAGAGATTTCAATTGGAGGCTTCTTGGAAGATTTTCAAGATTTTTGCATTTGTAGAGACTCCAGAATTCAAGCTCTTCAAGAAGTCCAACGGAGTCATGCACCTCAACTAAATTTACACAATTAAAAAGTTGCAACTCCTTTATGTTTGGGGCAATCATTAGTAAGTCAGGTACTTTCCTAATGTTTTTACAAGATTGGAAATCCATATATTTCAATGTTTCAAATCGACACCTCTGTAGAAAAAAATGACTAAAAAAAATTATGAAATTTTTTAGCTTCAACAAAATAATAATAATTTATAAATGCTAATGATTATACCTCGAAATGGCCGTCCAATTGAATCTGGCTTCCTGGCATCTTGAGTGCAACGAGATTTTGAAGAACAAAATTGGATGGCAAAGAAGATAAAAGAAACTCTCTCCAATCAAGTAATCTTAACCCATTCGGAAGATAATTAAGATCTTCACAAATTACATTACGAACTTTAAGATATTTGAGATTTTTCATCTTTTCAAGATTCAAATGCATGTTTCTTGGTTGTGGAAAGCACAATGCTATGCCTCGAATTTCATCTGACCCCTAATTGGAAAAAAAAATTATGTGAATCACATTACACAATAAAATTCACGATTACTAGATTTAAATATATATATATATATATATTGATAAACTTATATTTTCTTCAACAATTAAAAAAAAAAAAATGAAGGAAAATGACAAACAAACAAAAGAAGTCAAATACATTTGCCTCATGAAAAAAACAAAAAAGTAAATCAAAATGATTTATACCTTATCTCCAGTTAGTACTTCAGAAGCATCCTCATAACATAATAGCCTTCTACATTTCTTGCACACTTTTGATTCTTGTCGATTAATCTCCAATCCCATTTGTTGTATCAAGTCATGCATCGATAATATGTCATTTTTAGCAACGAATAGGAGACACTTATCAATAAGTTTTTCAATATCATAAAATGGGTTGTTGGAATTGCAACTATGTAGTATATCTATAACTTCATGCTTGCGGTATCCTTTTAAGAAACATGCAATATCAAGGAAAATATTTTGTTGACCTTGGTCCAATCCATCATATCTTATTTTGAGTATTTCTTGAATATCTGGACAAGGATTTCTTTTATACTTTTGTAATGCACTTTCCCAACAACGTATCTCTCTATCACACAAATCAGAACCTATTATTTCTAGAGCTAATGGCAGGCCTTTGGCATAATGTATAAATTGGTCTACGAGTTGGGAATAATTTTCCTTAGGTTTGTTTCGTTTGAAGGCATGCTGACAAAAGAGTTCACGAGCTTCATTATCATCTAATTCCTTAACCTTGTGATTGTAATAGCTAACGCTACCACCTTCTCGAAGAGTAGCTAATAGGTGTTTGTCCCTTGTTGTTAAAATGGTTCTACTTCCATAGTCAGAAAAAGCTTTAATCAATTTAAAAGCATCACAAAATTCATATTCTAGTGGATCACACAGCTTGCTCCAAACCTAACTAACCAGAATCTCAGTCCAAATTTGGGCTGCCCTGGCCCAAGCACTATCAATCTCATGATCAGGCTACTGAGAAGCTGGCTTGTATCAGGGGACTGTCTTATCAACCTACAGCTTAAAGTAAGTTTTAGTTCGATTTGCAAGAAGGTTAGCCATGCTTCTTTGGAGTTTTCATTAGTTTAATTCAAGAATATCCAGAGGAGAGTAACATACAAAGTAATAGCTATGAAAATACCTTTGCTGCCTAAGCCAATATTGAGAGACTGGAGTGAGGGCAATCAGGTACTTGTATTGGAACTGCAGCTTTGATTATGCCCTTTCATTCACTTGTTAAGAGCATTCATCTTTTCTGCAAACAATTTTGCATGTTTCTTAAGCTTAAAGCTTCTTCATACAAATAAGAACATCAAGATACAATGTTAACAATTTACCTTATCAAAATTTGTCCTCGTTAAAATTTCCTTCCAAGTTCTCTAATTTTGGCTTCTTCTATGCACTGAATCAAATAATCAAAAACCTACATCGTACCTTTTTGAAATAAAGTCCTTCTATTTGGTCCTTTCATGTATTTCACCATACATAAGCATTTTCCACCAATAGCCTTTTGGCACATGTAGAAAGGATCCATTTCTAGAATTGCAATATAAAAAATAACCTAATAATTAAATAACGTTGTTGGGAAGTGTGTTTCGGGTTAATTAATTTACCTGAATGCACATGCTTAGTTACCTCTTAGCATGTAAATACTACTCATAACAAATCCAATCTACATTGATGGATTTCATTAAAAGAAAATATAAGAATTTAAAATTGTGTGTATTTCCCTTGCACTCATTGTAACTCATATAGGGAAATAACGTTGAAAATGTCAGAAAACACAGCCAAACAGAAAGTATATGACTAAAAATTGATTCACAACTACATGTGATCCAGGTAAGGGCTTAGTATAAGATTTCTAAAGAAAACAAAGAGATCTAATGCCAGAGAGAGAGAGAGAATCAAAGAGAGTTTAAAGATTGTAATGGCTTAGACAAAATGTCATTTAGCCTTTGGATTGATTTTTATAGAATTAGTAACAAGAAAACAGTATTAACAACTTTAACTGCATAACAGATTAACATAAACTGTTGCCAACTAAATATCAGTCCAAGTTTAATCTTATTTATTTTTTTGTCATATTTAACATAACAGCAATACATAAAGACTTAAATCATACTATCTAAAATTACACTGAAGACCAAAGCTCGGCTTAAAGTAACCTCATGACTGCACCCATATCGGAAACAAATTATAATGCCAACAATTGGCATTAGTCAGGGAAAGAGGAAAACACACATACACATGCACAATTTACAGGTAATTATAGATTTGATACTGCAAATGAAATCATTTTGAAATCTTTTTTTCAGTTAGATAATTAGTATAAAAAAGATTACCAGACTATAAATTTAATTTGCTTCAATAAGGAGAAATTACTAGAATAGTAAGCTCCCAAAGTTTTGCAACAATGCTCAAATCATGGTACATTTAAGTAGAATAGTAACTATGGAAAGAGAACAATAATATAGCCAAAGGAAGATGAAGATTTATATCTTATAAAGTAGAGCAAAATTAAAGGAAAAATTCAATTCCGCATGTTCCCATCTAAACATCATGATGTGGGAGGGGCAGTTGAAATTAATATCATCAAAATGGAGGCTAGGTTGGCCATTGCCTGATTGGCCCCCCTGCAGTTTTATTTTTTGTAGATTTCACCATACTTAGAAGACCTTGAAACTATGACCATTGTCAAAGGCAAAACCTTTTTAATCCCATCCTTTATAGAAGTAAGGATGACTTAAGCACAAGGCCAGACCTCTTGAAGTTTGAATTTTCCTTTCACTGTTTCTGCAATCTTCTTGCTAGAGCAGATTACATCAAAACTTGAAACATGTAATCCTAATAGGTATACTTATCATGAGAATTTAAGGACATCTGCTACCTGTATTTGAACATGAGTATTTTCAAAAGGGGGCAACAATATTGTGGCCAAGAGACGTGTAGACAATTAAAACGACAATTCTAGACCTTGGCATGCGATGAATTTTCAGAACTAGTGGCAAGTGCCAACAAACTGATAGACCAAAGTCCTGATACACATGTTTTGCCAAAAGTAAAGGACACCTCGGCCAATGTGGTAATAGGGAAAATGAATTCAAGTTCAATAGATTGCGTGTGTAACTTATGAGAGAGGGAGAGAAAAGTAGTATACAATGAACTTCTAACTGCTTTGTTTTCATTATTTTTGTTCTAAAAATTGACAGTATTATTGCATCTACCTGTACTTATAACAAAAAATAGTATCATATCCACATAAAATGGAAACCAATAACTCATTTTCCACCTTGTAATTATGTGGAAGAGGGTAACGTTTGGTAAAAAGGCCATTACCTTGTTTTTTAACTATGCAACTGAGGCAAAAATCATCCAATACTAGTTCAGCTACAACCTACAAGTAATCTCTTGGGTGTGACCCATTAGATGTTAATCTTCGTCAGTTTAAAAAATGTATATGCCACATTTTTTTGCTAAAAAAAAAAAACATGCCTCTTGAGAAATACATTATGTTAAACACAATCAATGAGCAAACAAAAATAAAATCTATGTGTAATTTGTTAGCTGTCACTATGTTACGTGTCCTTTAGAGGTTTAAAACTTAACACTTTTCCAGAACAATTTTAAAACTTCTTACCACTAAAAGATTTTGACATTAGCAGCAAATTAAATGTCTGATTTTTTTCATTAATTTTGATTTTTCTTTGTTCTCAATTTTCATTTTGATTTTATTTTACATTAATGTACTTTCAAATTGGATTGGTACCCAATCATATAAATGAGCCAGTTAATTTGAGGAGAGAGAGAAAGATGTGACGAAGGCACGGAAAGATGTAAATGAAACAATAGAACCAAAGAAGTAGACATGCCTCGACATTCAAAAGACATAAAAGAAAACAGTTTCAAATTAATAATAGTACCTCGGCATATTTCTTTGAAGTTCAATCAAGAGGTTCTCATTTTCTTCGACGGTGGACATAGATTGAAGTCAGCATCCTCATTTACAAAGGGCTGGGCCACTGAAGACCATTGCATATCTGACATGGTCTCCTGACATTCATTCAGTGGGCCTGGGATGGTGTTGGTCAAGTGACACTGGTTTTGTATTTCTGGTTCATCAATAAGCATATCTATCTCCATGTTTTGCTCTTCAGTTCCCCTTGTAATCTCAAGTGATCTCGAGTAATAGACGTACTCTTTGTTAAGACGATGGGCTAGCTGGTATATGCTGGCCTTAGTGCTCGCAACCAGAGCTTCCTTCCGTGCATCCCAAAGAATTTTCATCGCCAGTGTTGCATATAGCGTGAATTCATCTTTGGTGACGCGTTCTGCTAGTAACTCACCTGGGGGGTCAATTATATGTTCAACAAATTCCTTTACAGATTGAGCTTGAATCATTTCGACTCGAAAACCCCATCTACCACCATACCACACTCCTTTGGCGTAAAGGCAACATTGAAATAGATGAAAAGCAGAATCTTCTGCTATTTCACAAAGCGGGCAATGGGCATCTTGGCGTTTAGAGCATCTGACCAGCTTCTGTTCAAAGGGAAGGACCTCTGCAGCCACTTTGCATAAAAACATCTTTAATCTTTCATCCAATGACACTTGTAATCTTTCAATGTAGGCCACCTTATTTGCAGTAAAATTTTGAGGAGAGCATATGCATGCTACATGGACCCCACACCTTTCTATAGTAATTTCTTTTCTTTTACCATCATAATTTGAAATTACAAACAAAACTTTAACGTCATTCTGTTCATCAAGAATTATGTTATCATTAACTCTTCTATAGTGAAACCACATAAAAGATGATGATGAATTTTGGAGAAAATTAAAACCCGTGAGCCACTTCTTACCACCATTGATGAAAGTGTAAATAGAACATGTAAAACATGAAGATGTAGTTTTCTCAGAAACCTTGAATCTCACTTTTAAAGCAACACAGAAAGCCAATGGTGGGAATTCCCGACCAGCCGAGAATGATATGGAACTTCCCACACTTTGATGGTTGAACCACTCTGGAATCCTAGTTCCTGGAAGTACAAGGTGATATCGAACCGTAGATTTCATTTTAGATGCAGATGCCTGATACGATGATCTTCTTGCACATACTATATTTTGTGGAAGCCCTAGAAATTCCCCAAACTGCTTGCAAATAGCAAATTTAAGAAACTATAGTTTAGCAAAAGTAGTAATATATTTGGGATAGTTAACCAAAATTGATTCTTTCTATAACTTTAAGAGAGAGAGACCTGACTCAATAATCCTCTTCTTGATTGTGAATCCAACGAATAGCAGTTTTCTGCAAATATAGATTGTATACACGGTGGAAGCGTCGGAATTTTCCCAAGGTTCCAGCACCCATTAATCTGAAGGGTCTTTAATTGAGGAAACATATTAACAATTTCAGGGAGGGTAGTGTTGCTGCCAGTTAAACTTATTCTTTCTAATTTGGGGAAGCAACCAGGAGTATCCATGCCAACACGGTTTTCCAACACTAACAAAACTGGAAAATTTTCACAATCATTCAAAAAGAGCGCCCTCAGATTTTGTAAATTAGATATGCCTTCCCTAGGAGATCCTTGTAGTTCTAATGAAGACAGTGCTGATCTTTCCGTTCCTAGCTGCATATTGGGGAACTCAAGACTTTCACAGCCATAGAGATAAAACTCTTTTAGAGATTTCAACTGGAGGCTTCTTGGAAGATTTTTAAGATTTTTGCAATGGGTGAGACCCCAGTATTCAAGCTTACTAAGAAGTCCAACGGAGTCATGAACCTCAACTAGATTTTCACAATTATAAAGTTTCAACTCCTTTATGTTTGGAGCAATCATTAGTAAGTCAGGTACTTTCCTAATGTTTTTACAATACCGGAAATTCATATATTTCAATGTTTGAAATCGACACCTCTGTTAAAAAAAAAAAAATTAACAAAAAAAAAATACAAAAATTTTTAGCTTCATCAAAATAATAATAATTTATAAATGCTAATGATTATACCTCAAAATGGCCGTCCAATTGAATCTGGCTTCTTGGTATGTTGAGTGTAACGAGATTTTGAAGAACAAAATTGGACGGCAAGGAAGATAAGGGAAATTCTCTCCAATCAAGTAACCTTAACCCATTGGGAAGATATTTAAGATCTTCACAGATTACATTTTGGACTTTAAGATATTTGAGATTTTTCATCTTTTCAAGATCCAATTCCATCTTTCTTGGTTGTGGAAAGCACAAAGCTATGCCTCGAATTTCATCTGACCCTTAATTGGGGAAAAAAAAAAAAAATTATATGAATCACATTACACAACAAAATTCCCGATTACTAGATTTAAAATAATAATAAATAAATATTAATAAACTTATATTTTCTTCAACAATTAAAAAAAAAAATGAAGGAAAATGACAAACAGATAAAAGAAGTCAAATACATTTGCCTTATGAAAAAAACAAAAAGGTAAATCAAAACGATTTATACCTTATCTCCAGTTAGTACTTCAGAAGCATCCTCATAACATAATAGCCTTCTACATTTCTTGCGCACTTCTGATTCTTGTCGATTAATCTCTAAACCCATTTGTTGTATTAAGTCATGCATCGATAATATGTCATTTTTAGCAACAAATAGGAGACACTTATCAATAAGTTTTTCAATATCATAAAATGGGTCGTTGGAATTGCAACTATATAGTATATCTATAACTTCATGCTTGCAGTATCCTTTGAAGAAACATGCAATATCAAGAAAAATATTTTGTTGACCTTGGTCTAATCCATCGTAGCTTATTTTGAGTATTTCTTGAATATCTGGACAAGGATTTCTTTTATACTTTTGTAATGCACTTTCCCAATAACGTATCTCTCTGTCACACAAATCCGAACCTATTATTTCTAGAGCTAATGGCAGGCCTTTGGCATAATGTATAAATTGGTCTACGAGTTCGGAATAATATTCCTTAGGTTTGTTTCGTTTGAAGGCATGCTGACAAAAGAGTTCACGAGCTTCATTATCATCTAATTCCTTAACCTTGTGATTGTAATAGCTAACGCTACCACCTTCTCGAAGAGTAGCTAACAAGTGTTTGTCCTTTGTTGTTATAATGATTCTACTTCCAGAAGCAAACCAATCACATTTTCCGAGCAAATTTTGTACTTGGCCCAATTTTTGAACATCATCAAGAATTAAAAGAATCTTTTTGTGTTGAAGTCTTTCCATTATCAAATTAGTTCTTTTAGATACACTACCCACCTTCAAATTTTTATCCCCTAAGATCTTAGAATAAAGCATCTCTTGTAGTTGGAGTACGCCATTATTTGTCTTGAGTTTTCTCTAACATTTTCTATAAAGCTGCTTCCTTCAAAACAATAAGCAATCATGTTAAAAACAGCTTTTGCGATTGTTGTCTTCCTACTCCTGGAAGGCCATAGATCCCAATCACACGAACATCATTTGACTCAATATTTAAATACCAATCTATTTCCTTTACACGAGAATCTATTCCAACTGGGTATTTAACGATAAATACTTTCGTACGATTTGATTTAGCATTTGAGATCACTTCAAAAATATTTTGGATAAATCCAAATTCAGGGTGGCTGCCAATCACAAAGTATCAAAAACATGTAAAATGTTAGATTAGAACATGAATGTATAAACATAAGCTAAATTCAAAATGTTTAGCTTATGCACCACAACCATTATGTTTAACACTTTCTTTTTTTTGTTCCTTGAAATTAGTTTTAGGATTTTAGTATGAATCTGTATAGGTAACGAAACAAACTTATTGAATACGCCATTTGAATGAAAATTTTAATATAAAGTTTTTAAACATTATGTGGGAGAAACTTCCAATTGATAATGTTAGCCTCAAGGTTTCAATAATTATTAATTGGCTAATTAATCCAAGGACATTCATGTAGTTTTGATGATAACCATGATTTTAAGTTGTTCATTAATGATATTTTCATATGAACTAATGATTTATGTTTTAAAGCTTAATTTTGACTATTGATTTAATTGGACCAAGATGGCCAATTCAAATATCAAGCAAATGCAAAGTTGAAAAATTGCAAATTCATTAAAGATCAAAGTCATCAAGACTCAAGACAAAGAAATCAAGCTCAAAGACAATGATCCGAGACATATGAGAAGTAAGAGTTAGGTTTTGTAAAGTTTATTAAGATTTGATCTTTAAGGCTCAACTTTAAAACCAACTTCAATTGAAAAATCTCTTAAAGTTTTCAAAGCCAAACTTGATTGGTTGAAATTCAAATATAAGACAACCATATCAATTGAAAAATCTCTTAAAGTTTTCAAAGACAAACTTGATTGGTTGAAATTCAAATGTAAGACAACCATATCAATTAAAAAATCTCTTAAAGTTTTCAAAGACAAAATTGATTGGTTGAAATTCAAATATAAGACGACCATATCAATTAAAAAATCTCTTAAAGTTTTCAAAGACAAATTTGATTGGTTGAAATTCAAATGTAAGACAACCATATCAATTGAAAAATCTCTTAAAGTTTTCAAAGACAAAATTGATTGGTTGAAATTCAAATATAAGACAACCATATCAATTGAAAAATCTCTTAAAGTTTTCAAAGAAAGCAACTTGATTGAAATTCACATGCAAGACAACCATATCAATTATG
>BKZX01027673.1:2602-18172 GCA_014362285.1 Fagus crenata
TTACCCTAAGCTTTTTGACATAAACTAATATATTATATGATTTTTTAATAACCTTAATATTACCCTTAAGCTTAATATGATTTTTTAATAACCTTAATATAACCTTAATATTACCCTAAGCTTTTTGACATAAACTAATATATTATATGATTTTTTAATAACTTAATAATATACATTCATATTTTAATACCTTTGCAGCAAAAATGTCTTCCTCATCAGTAAATAGTGCAATTAGAGATGGGCTGAGATTTAGAAATTTAGACTGTGTTTGTGGCAAAAGAGCATCAGTTAGGATTTCAGAATCAAGTTTAAACAAAAACAAATTGTATTATTGTTGTGCTGCCAACCGATGCGGTTTCTTTTCTTGGTGTTTGCCCATCAACCAACGAGCTGGCTGTGACAGAATGGAAGAGATATCACAAGCAACCAGTTCTAAATCCATGGTTGATGCATCACAATTGCTTGATGCATCACAACTGTTACTGGACTTGCATCAACTTCAGTCAGAGATGCGTGGCATGCGTGATATGGTCCAACCAGTACATCGTGATGACATTCAATCGTTGAAGAAGTTGTTAACAATAGGACTTGCTGTAATTGTGGGCCTTATTGTTGTATTATGGTATCAAATTCAATAAATGTGTAGTGTAGTCATTACCACTTTTTGTAATTAGACAATTTTTGGTTGAATGAATGAGGAAGCTTATGGAGAATGAATGTGAATGAATGAATGAATGTAGTGAAATGTATTCAATGAAATGAGTTGTGTACCAGAAAAATGTTTATTTTAACATTTAAGTCTGCCCAGAAATTGTGGACAATTTCCATCAATGTGTGGACATTAATGTCTATATTGTCTTGCAATGGCCATGCAAATTCATGCAATTTGATGCACGTTAGAACACTAAACAGTCACGTGAACAGTAAAATGCATCCCCAGAAAGTGTGGACAATTTGATAAAAGTGTGGACAATTTGATTAAAGTGTGGACAAGTTTGTCCACAATTTCTGTCAGATACGTAAACAGTGTTTTACGTGAACAGTGAACTCTTTCTGATAAAAGTGTGGACAATTTTAACAAAGTGTGGACAATTTTGTCCACACTTTCTGTAAGATACGTAAACAGTATTTTATGAGAACAGCACACTCTTTCACAAAAAAGTGTGGACAATTTGAACAAAGTGTGGACAAAATTGTCCACACTTGAAGAGCATGGTAAACAGTATACGTGAACAGTACACGTCAGCAGTAACGTAAACAGTCTACGTGAACAGTGTTCATACTGGCCTGAAAGTGTGGACAATTTTGTTAAATTGTGGACAAAATTGTCCACACTTTCTACAAACTTGCTGCATGGTACCATATTACACAGAAACCTGCCTTTACCCAGAAACCAACCCAGAAACCTGTTTTAACTTAGCCAATTTCTGCAAACTTGGTTCAAAGTATACCACTAACATAACTTTCATAAAATTACTATATTCATGAAATTCACCATGACCTGAATACATAAAAAACTTAGAATAACCCACTAGCAATCACTCAAATACATATGCACTTCCATTATCATTGATTGGAACGACAAAATACATTAATTATCCACTCTAGCTAAAAACAATACAATCAATGGGTGTATGTTAATGAAATGAAAGGAGCCTACACTTTCTCTTTCCTCTTGCAAAAACAACAACGCTAAGGATATACAAGATTGAGACGGATCCTTCCATGATACAAAAAAACTAACTACCAACGCATCCTTCCGTAATACAAAAAAAGGAGGATCGTTTAACAAAAAAATATATATATATATTTACATATATCTAATCAAGGAAGGTTTAAGGCTTGGTCTTCGTTTCCATGAGCTTGAGTCTGTGACATTGACTGTAAAAGAAAACATGGTACAATAAGTATGCAATAACTAGGATTTAATAACCAATTTTTCTACATTACAAATATCTTTACCTCAGACACAAAACTCTGGGAAGGCATTGGATTTGTTAAGTGTATAACTCCATCATGTGAATGTGGCATGGACATTGGATATTCCTACAATACAAAAATATATATATATATATATATATTCAACCATAAGCCCCAAAATAACATCTTTGCTACATATGAATAATAACAATACAAATCACCTATACTTACCATGTTTGATGTAGAGCAATCTCCATAAGCACTACCTCCAACCTAGGCCATCCAATCACAATTAAACCAAAATTAATAAACAATAATAGACTAGGATATTAAAAGAAGTGTGGTCTTTTAATTATGTACCCCAGTAGTTGATGTTGAATGAGCAAGATTCCTAGCAACGGCATTGTTCCTTTTCTTCTTTGGTTTTGAAACCGCTTCCTCCATTGATGACTTTAGCCGTTTCATCCTAGGTCGACCCTTACGCTTCACAACCGTAGGACTCCTTACAACTTCAGTCCTAACAACATCAGGAGCAGCTCCAACACTATTCTTTCTCTGAGACGAGGGTTGTTTACCACATGAACGAGAAAAGTTGTCTTTCAAATCAATTAACAACTTTTCTAGAACATTAAAATTCTCTACAGACTCGGCCCCTATCTCAAGCACACCGACTGCTAGTCTATGTAACTTCTCGTACCTTTCCAAGACAGGGTTATGTTGTACATCATCTGTACAAGTGGAGACGTAAGTGTGTTTTCTTTTGATATTCTTTCTCCACCTGTCTAGTATATACCTGTCAGGAAGTATAGTCACACGTTGCTGGGAAAGCACAAATAAGGCATGCCTACATAATATCCCCCTAAACTCAAACATGCGACATACACAGCCAACCAAGCATTCAGAGCTATTGAATCTCACTTCAAAAAGCTTCCCTGGGCATGCTTCATCTTCAATCTTGTATTTGACTTCATCACTACCTCTAACAAGCTCATTTACTATACAACCTTGTCTCCCAGCAAATTCTAGTCGCACCCGCTTAAAAATCTCATGGGTGTAAGCTTCTTGGAACTGTTTCTCCATAGGAGATGATGATGAACACTCCAGCTTGCCTTTGAAACAGTCAAAATCTGATAAAATCTCTTTTTCAACCTTATTCCGCATTGCTTTCTCGAATTGCTCCACAAATACTTTCAAAGTTGTAGAGCTATGTACATAACCATCAAAAAAGGCATTCATTGATTCCGAACGTTGGGTTGACGACATTCCTGCAAAGAAATTGGAATTGAGAAATGCGGGAACCCATCGCTCCCGTTCCTCATATAACTTGGCCAACCACTCATTCTCCTCAAGATGATGTAAAGTGATGGTATGATTCCATTTTTCTTCAAACTCTTCCACTGTCATTGAATCATGCACGGCTTTAAGCAAATAATGCTTTATATCTTGATAAGCTTCCAATCCAGCAAGCTTCACTGGCAACTTCATCGTAATATGCCAAATACACCAACGATGAACAGTTTCCGGAAAAACTATTTCAATGGCCCGCCGCATTGCTTGGCATTGGTCTGTGATAATGGATTTTGGAGCAATGTCACACATACTTTGCAACCATTGCCTAAATACCCACACAAACGAATCCGTGTCTTCACTTGACAATAACCCACAACCAAGTATAATAGATTCACCATGATGATTAACTCCAATAAAAGGGGCGAATGGCATATCATACTTGTTTGTTAGATATGTGGTGTCGAACGTGATCACATCATTAAAGGATTCGTATGCTGCCCTACTCCTCGCATCAACCCAAAATACATTTCGCACACGTAACTCATCATCCAAATCCAATGCATGGTAGAAGTTAGAATTTTTAGCTTGCATTCTAACGAAATAATCGTGCAAGGCTTGTCCATCACCCTCCTTACACTTTAAACGACGTTCTTTTTCAAGAAAGTTGCGAACATCTCTTTGATTATACGTCATATTTTCATAACCCCCTGCTTCAACGACGGAAGCCTTAATACTACTATTTATCCTAACACCGGCATTGTCATTAATCAAGAGTTTCCTTCTTGTATCCGTGCTTATATGCCGAAAAGCAGCAAAATGCCTAGATTTACTAGGACTCAACTCATGGTTATGATCCTCAATAAAACTCAATATCCTCCATTTTTTATCGGTAATATCCATCGAAGCTTTGATCCCAGCTTCACACGCATTTTTTATCGTCGACCTCTTCTTGGAAGGATCATCAACCGAACTACTGTATTTTCCCTCTCGGTTACACTTCAAGTTTACATAAGAAGTCTCACTAAAGCCCTTCTTTTTTCTTGAATTCCTTGTCATTGTTGCAAATCCTTTCGAATAAGCATAATGCTTATAAAATTCAATGACTTGTTGAAGTGAATCAAACTCCATTCCAACCCTTGGTTCAATCACTGAATTCCTCACACTCTCAGGTGTATCCTCCTGCATGTTTCCCTCAACAGGCTGTGGTAAATCCTCCACAAAACTATTACTCGCACCAAAGGATCTAACACCATCCATCTCTTGTGTACTCATGACTGCAACAACCTATAAGCCAAATACCAAAGTTAATTATAACATGTAATGTAAATTCTACCAAATAATTTATCATGTACCAATAATGATATACAACCTAAACCTAAAGTATTACATTGTGACTAGTATCAATAACAAAAAACATTCAAACACACCAACACACACTCACTAAAATTATCATTAAAAAATAACATGAAAAAACCCATTAAACATCTATAGCCATAATACAATAATCATGAATATTTTGCTACACCTAAAACAAGCATAATTTTTTTTTTTTTTTCATTTTTTATTACACAAAAAAATATGTACAGATTATCACTAAAAATAAACTTAAATAATATACACAACTAACAAAAATAAAAAAGAGCAAAAAAAAAAAAAATTACCACGTGAACAGTGCAGTCAATGCACCAGTGCAATGGACCTCCAAAACTCCAAAACTCACGTTAAATGCTGCTCCAAATCTCAAATATTGGTCTCTGTCTCTGCTCCAAATGGTGACTTTGTTTCAAGCTCAAGCTCAAGCTACAATGGCAGCAACACTGTTTTACAGAAAAAGGTTTGTATGTTTAAGATTGCTGTTTCATTATTATTGGCAAGAAATAATAAGCACCAAAACTTAAAAAATCCAACCTTAGAACTGGCTTGATCTTCTCGGCTAAGTTGTCTTTTTTTTTTTTTTACTTTCTGCTTGCTTGCTATGGACGTGTGTTTCAGTTCAGGGAGGGAGTCATGCTGAAGAAGAAGACAGGCGGAAGTGGAGGGAAAAAAAAAGATGGTTGCTGTGCTGTTGGTGTGGACCTCTCACGTGATTTGCCATGTGCCATTTTTAACCAAATTTTTAGTGTGTTTGGCAACAAAGATAGTTGCATTCTTAATGAAAATTGCTGATTTTACACTCATGGGACCCGCAGATAGACTTGCTGCCGTGGCCCAGTAACTTGCTGCCACATCCATGGTGTGAAAACACTGTTTCACACCATGGTGTGAAAGCAGCAGCGCCCACAAGCTCCACGGATTAATTTACCAATAGCATTGGTCCATTTTTTGTTCAATAAGTACAAATAATTTAAGGTCTATACATTCCAATAGAGTTGCCATGGCTTACTCGAGTGTAGTAATACAGTTTACATATAATATTGATGTCTAGTTCTATATCAACAATGTTGTATCAGTTGCATAGTAGTAGTACTGCATTAGTACAAAAGTCCTAACGAGCCTCCAATAGTGTAATTGTTATTCCATTGGTTGAAGACAATTCATGATTACTTGAGAAACCATGTGCTTCATTTGAATCTTTTTCGAAGAAGAAACCAGGTTTTTTAGGCTGAGGCAATGCACTCTCACTGCCTAAAACCACAACCACTGATGACATGCTTGGCCTATCTTCAGGACGATGTTGCATGCAAAAGAGGTTGAGATGGATACAATGGAGCACTTCCGACGATGTACATGAGTTTCCTAAACATTCATCAACCAACTCTAAAGGCCTACCCTCATTCCAAAGTATCCATGCCTGAAAATAAAATAACATAATTTGTCATTCAACTGTCCAACATATATAGAAAAGGAATCTAACTATTTGAAACTTACATGTCGAATAAGGAATCTAACTATTTGAAACTTACATGTCCAATAAGGTTATGGTTGTGGTTTGGATGAAAAATTGCTCTACTGTTAGGTCGGTGTCTGATTGGTCAAGCTATATTGACCAAGTCCTACAAGAATAAGAATTCTATAGCCGACTTACTAGCAAGGTATTGTGCTAGTGCGGCAAACCTAACATTAGTACTATATATATTGGACTTTCTCAAGGTTGTGTGTCACAATATAGAATAATTAGAGAAGGGTTTTTCTCTAGGTTTATTCTTGGTGAGAGAGAGGTTAGGGTGTAATTGGGGTTTGGGTTCTTTGAGAGAGTCCTGGTACCACTATTGTAATCTCCCTATTTTCTTAGTGAAACTTTCTCCCTGTCGTCGCCGGTGGATGTAGGCATATTGCCGAACCACGTAAATTCTTGTGTTCTTTATTTGTGTGTTTGATCTCTTTCTCTTTTTTTTAATCTTGCGCAAATAGTTAATTTTCACAACAATTGGTATCAGAGCTATTGGTCGAAACAATGGCAATTAATGCTTCTATTGCAACGGTAGGCCTAGTTAAGTTCGACGGGACTGGTAACTTTGGGTTATGGCAAAGAAGGGTGAAGGATTTGTTAGTGCAGCAAGGTTTGGTGAAGGCTTTGTACGGGAAAACAAAGAAACCAGAGAAGATGACAGACGATGAATGGGAAGAACTAGACATGAAGGCGGTGAGTACAATTCGGCTATTACTAGCAGACGAAGTCATGTACGATGTCATGGAGGAGAACTCAACTGCAGGGATTTGGTTGAATCTAGAGAAAAGATATATGTCTAAATCTCTCACGAACAAACTGCATCTAAAGCAAAAGTTGTATGGGCTTAAGATGACAGAGGGTGTGGACCTGAGGCAACACATCAATACCTTCAAACAAATCATTAGTGATATGTTACGAATTGATATAAAATTCGAGGATGAAGATAAGGCGATGATGCTCCTAACCTCCCTCCCGGCTTCCTACGAACACCTGGTGATGACCCTACTTTACGGAAAAGAAACTTTGGAATTAGAAGAAGTTTCAGGAGCCCTGTTGGATCATTACCAACGGAAATATAAGGATTCAGCTGAGAGTTCTGGTGAAGGGCTAGTAGCAAAGGGTTATCAAGATCATGGAAGGAAGAAAGACAAGGATGACAAATCTACTAGGGGAAGATCTAAATCCAAGAGTAAGACAGTAAAGTGCTTCAAATGCCAAAAGAAGGGGCATATGAAGCGAGACTGTCTAGAATGGAATAAGGGGAAGGAAGAGTCCTCTACATCTGTCAACATAGTAGCAGACTCAGAATCTGATGGCAACATGCTTTCTGTTTCATCAAGCACTGATGGTTTGAACAATTCTTGGCTTCTGGATTCCGCATGTTCTTTTCACGTGATTCCTCATAGGAACTGGTTCGACACTTATAGGTCAATTAATTGTGGTTCTGTTCGAATGGGTAATGATGCTACATGCACAATTATTGGAATGGGAACAATTAAAATTAAGATGTCCGATGGTGTGGTGAGAACATTAGAAGAGGTTAGACATATCCCAGATATGAGAAAGAATTTGATTTCATTAGGAACCCTAAACTCAAAAGGCTAAAGCTATATGTCTGAGAATGGGATAATGAAAGTTTCAAAGGGTGCTATGGTTGTGATGACAGGTCAGAAAATAAGTAGCAATGTTTATAAATTGCTAGGCAATACCATTCTAGGTGGAGTTACTGCAGTAGTTGAATCTGAGGATGATGATACACTCTTGTGGCATATGCGGCTAAGGCATATGAATGAGCGTGGTATGAGGGAATTGCACAAAAGAAATCTATTGACTGGGATTAAGTCATGCAAATTAGATTTCTGCAAATACTGTATTATGGGAAAGCAGTGTAGGGTGCGATTTAAAACTGCCACACACAAGACAAAGGGTATATTGGACTACGTGCATTCAGATATTTGGGGGCCAGTGAGAACTCCTTCGAAAGGAGGAGTTCAATATTTTATGAGCTTCATTGATGATTATTCCAGAAAAGCTTGGGTTTATTTCTTGAAGAACAAGTCTGAGGCTTTTGCTAAATTTAAGGTTTGGAAAGTAGAAGTGGAAAATCAGACTGGAAGGAAAATAAAGTTCCTTAGGACTGATAATGACACTGAGTACAGGGATGATGATTTCCTGAAGTTCTGCGAAGAGCATGGTATCAAGAGACACTTCACAGTACGGAAAACTCCTCAACAAATGGGGTGGCTGAGAGACTTAACAGGACTATCACAGAGACAGCTAGATGTTTAAGGTTGAATGCTGAGCTTCCTAAAATTTTTTGGGCGAAAGCAGTGGATATGGCTTGTTATATCATCAATCGATAACCTAGAGTTGCACTTGATGGGAAAGTTGTTGAAGAAGTATGGACAGGACAAGAAGTTGATTACTCTTTCATGAGAATATTCGGGTGTCCCGCATATGTTCATATCTCAGGTGAAGATAGGTCAAAACTCGGTCTAAAATCAAAGAAGTGCATCTTTCTTGGTTTTAAGAAAGGGGTAAAAGGGTACAAGCTTTGGGATCCAGTTGAGCAGAAGGTGGTGATCAGCAAGGATGTAGTGTTTGATGAGAAGTCAATGACAAAAGCATTCAAGGAAGAGAAGTCTCAAGCAGCGGAAAACAGTAATAACATTGGTAAATCAACGGTGCAGGTGGAGCTTGATAAATTGGAGTCTCAGTCAGATGAGGAACCACACAGTAATGATCAAGAACAGGATAGCACCAGATCAGATAGGCCTAAACGCAACAAAAGACCACCGGTCAGGTATGGTTTCGAGGATCTTGTCTCTTATGCTTTACTTACCAGTAGCGAGGATCCTTCCACATTTCAGGAAGCAATTGAAAGCTCTGAAAAGGATAAGTGGATGGAAGCTATGGTGGAGGAGAATGAGTCTTTGAGCAAGAATAAAACTTGGGAGTTAACAGAACTTCCAAAAGGAAAGAAACCTATAGGTTGCAAGTGGGTGTTCAGAAGAAGGAAGCAGTATCAGAAAAAGAAGGGAAAAGATCAAGGCACGATTGGTAGCAAAGGGATATTCACAGAGACATGGGATTGACTACGATGAGGTATTTTCACCTGTAGTCAGGCATACATCTATTAGAGCGGTATTGGCTTTGGTAGCAGATCAGGATCTGGAATTGGAACAACTGGATGTGAAGACGGCTTTCCTTCATGGGAATTTGGAGGAAGAGATTTTTATGGTACAACCAGAAGGGTTCAAGCAACCTGGTACAGAGAATCTTGTCTGCAGATTGAAGAAGTCACTTTATGGGCTCAAGCAGTCTCCTAGACAGTGGTACAAAAGGTTTGATTCGTATATGATTCAGATTGGTTATACCCGTTGTGAATATGATTGCTGCGTATATGTTCGTATACCTGAAGACGGTTCTTATATTTTTCTGCTACTGTATGTGGATGATATGTTAATTGCTGCTAAGAGCATGTGTGAGGTTAACATGTTAAAATCTTTGCTACACAAAGAGTTTGAAATGAAAGACTTGGGTGCTGCTAAGAAAATTCTGGGTATGGAGATTCGCAGAGACAGAGGGGCAAGAAAGCTATGGTTGTCTTAGAAAAACTACATCAGGAAGGTACTTGAAAAATTTAGCATGTTGGATGCTAAGCCTGTGAGCACACCATTGGCGAATCACTTCAGATTATCTGATAGTCAGTGTCCAAAGAATGAGGAAGAAATTAAAAATATGTCAAAGGTTCCATATGCTAGTGTAGTGGGGTGCTTAATGTATGCAATGGTTTGCACTAGGCCGGATTTGGCTCATGCAGTGAGTACTGTTAGCAGGTACATGGCGAACCCAGGGAGAGAGCACTGGAATGCAGTGAAGTGGATTTTCAAATACTTGAAAGGCAATGCGGAACATGGGATCTTATTTTCAAGACAGCCAGAGACTAATTTAGTTGAAGGGTATGTGGATGCAGACTATGCAGGTGAGGTGGATGACAGGAGGTCTACTACAGGTTATGTGTTTACACTATCAGGAGGACCTATTTGTTGGAAATCTACATTACAATCCATAGTAGCCATGTCCACTACAGAAGTTGAATACATGGCTGTAGCTGAAGCTGCGAAGGAAGCATTGTGGTTAAAGGGGCTAGTCAAGGAGCTTGGTTTGAATCAAGGTGGAGTTCAGATGCATTGTGACAGTTAGAGTGCCATTTACTTGGCAAAGAATCAGGTTTATCATGCCAGGACGAAACACATTGATGTTAGGTTCCACAAGATAAGAGAGTTGATTGTTACAGGAGATATTGTTCTGGAGAAAGTGCACACTTCAGAGAATGCAGCTGATATGTTGACGAAGCCGGTTACCACAGCCAAGTTCAAGCATTGCTTGGACTTGGTCAATGTTAGTAGCTTATGATAGCCCTTTGGGGCTATGGTGGCGGCGATGGAGGAGAAGTTCATGAGGCTTGACCAATTCAAGCCAAGGTGGAGATTTGTTAGGTCGGTGGCTGATTGGTCAAGCTATATTGACCAAGTCCTACAAGAATAAGAATTCTATAGCCGACTTACTAGCAAGGTATTGTGCTAGTGCGGCAAACCTAACATTAGTACTATATATATTGGACTTTCTCAAGGTTGTGTGTCACAATATAAAATAATTAGAGAAGGGTTTTTCTCTAGGTTTATTCTTGGTGAGAGAGAGGTTAGGGTGAAATTGGGGTTTGGGTTCTTTGAGAGAGTCCTGGTACCACTATTGTAATCTCCCTATTTTCTTAGTGAAACTTTCTCCCTGTCGTCGCCGGTGGATGTGGGCATATTGCCGAACCACGTAAATTTTTGTGTTCTTTATTTGTGTGTTTGATCTCTTTCTCTCTTCTTTAATCTTGCGCAAATAGTTAATTTTCACAACATCTACATTTCTTCCCACTTATGATCTCCAACAATAAAATCCCAAAACTAAAGACATCAGATTTTGTTGAGATGTCCTTCAAACGCATATTCTGGTGCCATGTAACCACTGCAAGGCATCACTAATTTTTAAGTGAAAAAAATTTAACTTTAAAATATAGATTTACATTAAGAGAATATCAATGATACTTACTAAGTTCCAACCACTTTATTTGTGTTTCCTTTTGACTGATCTCCTCCAAAAGTTCTAGCCATGCCAAAGTCTGAAATTTTTGGGTGCATTTCATTGTCAAGTAAGACATTACTTGCTTTGAGATCTCTATGTATAATTCTTAATCTAGAATCTTGATGAAAATATTGAAGCCCCCGAGCAATTCCGCATATGATGTTGAAGCGCTTGGACCAATCTAACAGTTTACGTTTTGTTTGATCTAATAAGTTTATAGTTCAAGTTAATTATATATTCCCATATTTCAACTAAAAAATGGAAATTTTCTATATTTTGTGAAATATTGATAATAGTTACACTAGCTAAAAAAAAATCCATTAAGTTTTGGGATTCAAACCGAAAATGAAGGAGTCCAGGCTTTTGTTGGGCATGTATTCATAAATCAGTATTTTTTCTTCCTCCTCAATACAATAACCAAGAAGTTTTACGAGATTTCGGTGTTGAAGCATGGCAATTAGTCTTACTTCATTTTTGAACTCATTCAATCCTTGCCCGGAACTCCTTGAAAGCCTTTTGACAGCAATTTCTTGTTCATCTTCTAGTACACCCTGAAATTCTCATTTGCATATTGTTAAATTTTGAAACGAAAACAAGATAAAAGACTGCTTCATAATTTTCATTACTTTTGCACAAGCACATCACTAACCTACCTTGTAAACAGATCCAAAACCACCTTCACCAAGCTTGTTGTTGATTGCAAAGTTGTCAGTGGCACCAGCTATTGTGGATATGTCTAAGAAAGGGAGCTCAAGGTCTTCCATTTGGCCTTCGTTATTCTGATGACCTATAATTTCATTCCTCTCTGTTTTTACTGAATCAGAAAAGAAGTTTAGAAGGAAAAAAAAAAAAAAAAAGGGATAAGAATCATTATAAGAACTGAGATATTCAAAAGAGGGAAAAAAAGGTAGAAGACCTAAGATATGAAGGAAACCGAAAACATATTTACATTAAATACATTTCAGTTGAGCTGAAATAATAACCAAACTCTCTTATTACTAATTTTGTATCATAAAAGCATTAATCTTTTTCATGTACTATAAACTCAGATTCTTTCTCTTAGAAAGATACTATCCAACTTGGACAATGAGATTACTATGAAAATGAATACAATAAATAGCAATATGACAAGAGTTGTGCATTTATATAAGTGTTTTCAAAGAAAACAAGGTAGTAATATTATTAACAAAAACAAACTATACTAATCAAACTTGCAAACCTTTCAAAATTCAAGGTGTCAAGTCCAGGCAAAATCTATTAAGCAACTTGCTATTCTAATTATCATTCCTACAGATTTCTACTAAAACGAGTACCTTGGCTATAGAAGATATGTCCTCTGAGAACTCAAACTAATGAAGTTCTATATCATAAACTTTCTCTAGATTCAGGCTAGACAAGTATAATTTTGTGCAATTGGTAACTAACAAATCTCACCACTTCAACCTTGAAATTACATGGGGATTCATTAAGCAACAAATTAACCAGAGTTTGCTTGATCTGATGACATCGTTCAATTTGTGAAATTCTTTTGCAAAGCACCGGCAAAAAATTTAACATGATTGAACTATACCTCCTAGCAATCATTATTCAAAATGTTGTATAATCAAATGGAACAAGTTGATATTGCTTATATTACTAAGAGATTCCATTTAAAAACGAAAATCCTTTTAAGTAATTTCATAAGACGATATTATCATACGTTTGTGATGGTTGTCAGAGTAAAGTTGTTTTACCTTTTAAGTTTGTCCTGCTTCTGCATATGTAAAAGCCAATTAAGAGCATTCCAAAAACTACAGCAAGGGTAGCAGCAACAACTACCACCGCTAGCTTCATCTTGTGACCTTTTTTTGCCTCTACATGGTTGAATTTGACACAGCAAAGAGAATATAGTTAAACCACAGCCAAAGGACATAGAAAAGAAGGGAAGCATTTCAGTTTCTAAAGAAACAGGATGAATCAGAATGCAAAGCATAATGGAAACAGACCTATATCTGAAGCTGACATTCTGATATATAGCTCCTGCTCGTTAGCTGAAATCTGTCTAGTATCAATTAGATCCCCATACCAGATGATGCAGCCACTTCCTCCATCACTGATATTTGAGTTTGAATAAGCCGTATAGGAACAGTTGTTCAAACATTTGACTCTGCATTCCTCAAGATTCATACTTCCGTTCATCCAAGAATTCGTGGTATCTAGCAATTTGATCCCAACAAATTTAACAAACCCAATTTTATCTTTATCCTGGCAGCTCAATTGTCTTTTGCGCACACATCCCTTAGACCACTCATTAGGATTCCATGTTTCTAATGACTTAGGCTTGAACCCTTCCAAACATTGGCATACAGGAGACTCACCAATGATACAATTTCCATAAACACCACATAAATTATAAGTGTCACAATTGTCTTTTGGTACATATGTGTACATGCATGCTCCATTTTTTTTCTGCTTCGACCCATATGAACCGCTCAAGCAAGTTGTGCGTTTGGTTCAAAACTAGTATTGAGATTACAGACTTATTTATCATGTGGAATGTGTAGTATACCTCATCCTTATTGGAGACAAAAATGTAGTTGAAAACAGGGTTGGCCTTTAAGGCTGGTACACCACTGAAATAATTGCCATTCCATTGGCCGGTTCTGAAGTACTTCTTTGAGCCTTTCTTCATGACTTTCTCAATGTAATTATGGCGTTCAATCCCATAAGTCAGTTCTCCAGTAGATGGATCATCTAGACTCTTCCATGCAGACAGGCGCCATTCCAGACCAGTCCTTAAGTCCCATCCAAGCTTCATCCCTTGTAGCAATGTATCACAAGGATAGTCAAAGCTTTGCCACAAATAGTTTTCTGGGTGTTGTTCTTTCTCATCTCTTACTACTAGATTTCCTGAATCCAAAAGCTGCACTATTGGATTCGAGGCATCTTTTGTTGAATTGGCAGACCAAGCAACGGTGCTATTTTGGCTAAGAAGAACAAGACTACCTGAGCTGTTTACCATCAACACGCCAGATGAGTCATTGATTGGGTTAAGTCGGTTTGCAACCCAAACAACAGTTTGAGCAACTGGGTTATTGTTGTACCAAATTCCCAAGAAACGATTAGTGGACTTACCTGGAGTGAAGAACCCCAGGACAAAGCTTCCATCTTTGGAAACCAAGGTCATGCCCTCATTGAGGAACTGGGATTGAGTAATGCTGTCAGCAGCATACGAGAAATCAGAGAGGAAAACAAGAGAACATGAACTCAAAAACAAAAAGCAAAAATGTCCATGGTTTTCTGTTCTTAGCCCCATCATAAAGAGCACTAGAGCAAAGACTAGAACTTAGAAAGGTGGTGTATTGAGTATTGACTCAAGCGAGTAGTGCTTCTGTCTAGCCTTTGTAACAATTAAACAATGACTGACTTGTTACAAAATTGTGAAATATAAAAAACCCAGTTCAAGGATTCCATCTTTGAAACTAAGAAGCAACTTTGGAGAAGAAAAAGAGTAAATAAAGGAAAGAATTCCCATTAATTTCTAGTTTCATACCTCCTTTCTCATCACTTTATGATGGACCAGACCACCAAAAACCATATTGGCCATGCACACTAGTCACTACGGCAACTTAGTCCTATTCCAAGACATGTATGTATTCGACAAAAAGAAGGTCAACGCAGAAATGTTCAGTGTTTACACATTGATACAATTTATTTCTTATTTATTTTATCAATAAGTAAATTTATATTGGTCAAACAAAAGAAAGTAAAACATCACTTTCTACGTGTGGATGCCCCAAAACTGTGGAAGGAATATAAGAGTCTGGGATGTTTCCCTTCAAATTACAAGAGAAAGCCCCACAACCTAAAGAATGACTAGCTCTCCAAAAAGACAAAGAGTTCAAAATAGAAGAAATTTCTTCAACAATCAGCGAGATTGACCAATGGGGAGGGGAGAGTGAACTTGGAATGGCCCTTAGCCTTCATACAGAGACAAGCTAACAACGCAGCCCTAGCTTTTCCCACACATCACTCCAAATATTAGGAATCTTAGTTTATGGTTCATGCAAAAATGCCACAAGAAGAGGTCTTACGGCAACTTCAAAATTTACGACCAGTGCAATACTCATCAATCTCAATCTCTCCTCAACACTATCCAAAGTTCCAATATTTTGGCAACAACTTGTTATGGCAATGAGTTGGGTTTTGAGGGTTTTTCGACCCCACCCAACAACTTGTTTTTTACAAGGTAATGCCACTTTCGTCCATTGAAAAACTTCTGTTTTTTTTATTGTAAAATATAGGAAAATTATTTTTTATTTTTTATTTTTTTTCGATATTTGGTTGCATTCCAG
>BKZX01027673.1:18272-40438 GCA_014362285.1 Fagus crenata
GCTATGCGAGAGAGTTTTGGAATATGATTTACAAAAAATTTGAACATAAACTATTTTTTGTTTTTTTTACATTGGATTTTCTGATCAACATTATTTTTAGTTTGACTAACATTTTACAACAAAACAAACACCCACAAATACTACAACGAGGCCCTAAAGCCTAGCCTATGTAGTTCTAACTTCTAAGATTTCCAAAAGCAAGGCTTGATCTTATTTGCGAAAGACACCCAAAAAAGAAGAAACATAATATTTGGTTTCGAAGGAGAAATTGTTAGAATATTTTCTAATTGAGGCCCAAACCAATGTATAGCCCAAATAGGCCCAAAGGTTGACCCAATCAGTTTTCTTATTCAGCTTGGACCTAATCACCCTCTCACGACCCATTATAAATTCTAAAGGAGAATATCAAAGAAGTCCACTAGCTAATTACAAAGCCAAGCAATCCACTCCAATTTATAAATTAGAAAGGTCAGGTGACTCAAAACTCAAGCCAGGAAGAGGCTCAAAAGATGATCAAATTGTCCCAATCTCTTTTCTAATCCCAAAAATAATCCCGGACATGCACACTGGCAATACGTTTACATTCCAATAGAATTGACATGGCTTACTCCAGTGTACGAATACAGCTTACATAATGACTAATTCTATACGGACAATGTTGTATCAGTTGCATTAGTACAAAATTCTTAACGAGCCTCTAATAGTGTAATTGTTATTTCATTGGTTGAAGACAATTCATGCTTGTTAGAATATAAGTCCAATGGGTCTTAGGCCCAATACATTGTCTTGTATAGCACTCTTATTACTTGTGCATTACTCTCGCTTCTGCCTATATAAAGGCTCTCTCTTGTACTATATTATTCACATAATATAATACACAGACTTTCAGTTTTTAACATGGTATCAGAGCTAAGGCTCTAATATTGTGCAGTTTTAGTCCTTCCAGGCGTTATTCTGCTATCTCAGCTGTCTCCGGCACTGCCCAACTGCCACCGTTAGAAATCCGGTTGCCTGCGCTGCCAAGAAGCTGATTCCTCACCGAACGGACTTGCTGCCACCCTCAGTTCTTGCACTACTGGACTCCGATCACGACACATCCGCTGCTGTTGGAAAGATATCAGAAAGCTCAACTCAACCACACAAAAAACAGCCCAAACGGCTGTCGGACGCGCCCTCACGTGCAGCCCAAAGATCCGGCCGCCGTCAAGCTGTTTTGCCACGCGCCCACGCGCCTGTCTCTCTTGCGACAATGGCGGTGAGTACATTGCTCTAAAATCATTTCTAATACTTCATGGCATAACTCACTATACCATTGCTCCACACACCCCGCAACAAAATGGTGTCTCTGAATGTCGTCACCGTCACCTCGTTGAAACGGGCCTTACACTTCTTCATGATGCAAATCTTGATTTTTCCTATTGGCCGTATGCTTTTCAAACAGCATCTTACCTCATAAATAGACAACCCACGCCTCTTCTCCACCAAAAATCACCTTATGAAGTTCTCTTTGGTCAAACACCAAATTATTTGAAATCCAAAAAATTTGGATGTGTTTGCTACCCTCTCACACGAGCCTATAACTCTAATAAAATGCAGCCCAAATCCAAAGCTTGCCTTTTTCTAGGCTATTCCCCAACTCAAAATGCATATAAATGTTTTGATCCTCAAACAAAAAAATTCACCATCTCACGCCATGTGCTATTTGATGAAGCCTAACCTTACTTCAGCCCGTCCAAGCCCTTACCTCCTCTGCCAAACCAGAACACCCAAGACCCTCACCACTACCTTCTCCTCTTCTTCGAAGCCTCACTGCCTGCTGTGCCTCCATCAACGCTGTTCGGCGCGCAACCCTTACCGCTGCATCAGGAAGGTGCACCTGCCATCGTAACATCATCCTTAGGTAATTTCGACAACCCTTCTGGTCCTTTACTTCATAATTGCTCGCATGCCCTAGGTCCCACCACCCCCTACCCGATTCCTCCTTCACGTGAAAGTCTGGCTGGTTCTCCTTCACAATTGCCATTACCATCTCACGATTTTTCTGCTGATTCAATCCTAGGTTCAAATCACAATCCCTCAAACCCGAATTCCCCAACCCTTCCCAAAACCCCAAATCCTCCTCAACGCACTCACCAAATGACCAAAAGATCAATGAACCAAATCTTCAAACCTAAACAAATCCATACCGTGTCCAAATATCCCCTTCCCCAAACCATTGAACCAACGAGTGTGAGCCAAGCCGTATCTCAACCTCACTGGCGTGAAGCCATGTCCAATGAGCTTACTGCTCTCATGAAACACGGGACCTAGGACTTAGTTTTACCCCCTTCAAACTGTAAACCAGTGGGCTGCAAGTGGGTCTTCCGTGTCAAACGGAAAGCCGATGAGTCAATGGACCGATTCAAAGCCCGTTTAGTTGCTAAGGGCTATAATCAACGTCCTGGTGTTGATTACAAAGACACCTTTAGTCCCGTGGTTAAACCAGCCACTATTCGAGCTGTCTTATCAATTGCAGTCATGAATGGATGGACTTTGAGGCAAATGGACGTCAACAATGCCTTTCTAAATGGTGAATTAACTGAGATTGTGTTTATGGAGCAACCCCCAGGGTTCAAAGACTTGTCCAAACCTAATCATGTTTGCAGGTTAAAAAAGGCAATCTATGGGCTTAAACAAGCCCCACGGGCTTGGTACACAGCTTTTAAAAATGCCATCCTTCAGCTGGGCTTTTACAATTCCAAGGTAGACTCCTCTCTAATTATTTACAGCCAAGGATCAACTCTTTGTTATTTTCTGGTTTATGTTGATGATCTTGTAATTACAAGAAATAATTCGATCTTTGTGGCCTCTATTATTAAGCAACTGGGTGACATGTTTTCTCTCAAAGATATGGGCTCCCTTCATTTTTTCCTAGGGATTGAAGTCATTCCTACTCAAGCAGGCTTGTTCCTCTCTCAACATAAGTATGTTCATGAACTTTTAGCCAAAACAAGTATGAGTGGTGTAAAAGATGTCTCCACCCCTCTCTCTACAACTCAACCCCTTCACTTAATTGACAGCACCGTTGCTGTGGACAGCTCTGAATTCCGTAAAATTCTTGGCAACCTTCAATACCTCTCCTTGACACGTCTAGATATCTCATTTGCAATCAACAAACTCTCTCAATTTATGCACAAGCCAACTTCAAATCACTGGACAGCAACCAAAAGGCTCCTCCGTTACTTAAAACAAACCATTTTTCATGGTATTCAAATCACCAACACTGGAACTCCGGTCTTAAGAACATATTCAGACGCTGATTGGGCTGGAAATATTGATGACCGCAGCTCCACATCTGCCTATATCAGTTTTTTAGGATCCAATCCCATTTCTTGGAGCTCAAAGAAACAACGAGTGGTCGCACGCTCCACAACAGAGGCTGAATACCGAGCACTAGCAAATGCTACTTCTGAGACAATGCGGCTGTCCACTCTTTTCAAAGAACTGAAATTTCCAGTCAAAGAATCTCCCCAGTTGTTATGTGATAATCTCGGAGCCATTCATCTCAGTTTTAGCCCAGTCAATCATTCGCGCATGAAGCACATTCAAATCGATCTTCACTTTGTACGTGACTTAGTGCAAAAAGGAAGCCTTCAAGTCAGACATGTCCATACTCAAGACCAGTTAGTTGATCTGTTAACGAAGCCATTGTCAAGACAGCGAACAGAATTGCTACACACCAAGATTGGTCTTGCCGATGGAAGCTCAATCTTGCGGGGGCGTATAAGAGAAGAATGCATGAATCACAAAACAGAGCATGTCTAGCCTAAAATCATGTCAAATATTCTATCATCACTTCTATATCTGCAATTGATTCTCATAGTTGTATATTGTAACAATAGCATAGATTTAGCCTAGACATTTAAATATTTCCTAAAGTAGTTTCTCAACTATTGTCTATATAAAGACAGAAGTCTTATCAATGAAATGTGTGGGAAAATATTCATTGAAATCACGACAACATTTGTTCTCTTACAGTTTGTTTCTAAGAAACAAAATTTCATTAAGGAACTAAAGGTAGTACATCTCTCAACTAAAACGAAATTCTCAATCAATTCTAAATTTTTAAGAAATTTCTAGTTGTAAACCTCTTGACGATAGAACCTTATAGCAGAGCTTTTATGAGGACAAAGATCCCTATTGACACAGCTAGTGATTTCTATGCCTGTGTTCAGTGACAAATTTCCTCAACTTTGACCCATGGGCTGATAATATATTTCTAAGCTTGGTAGGTTTCGAATAATATATTCCCCATTTCATTGGAAATGAAATGAATCCATTTTAGGGTAGTATACAGAGTGCTAAGTCAAGCGTATGATTTGTTAGAAAATTCTCCAATTAGTTGTGACCAATAATTTCCAGTATGGTTATTTCCTTTTCCAGATGTTGTAGTTTTTTGTTGTTTGTCTTGTTTGACTCCTGACTATATATGCACTAGTATGTGAAATGTTGACAAAGGAATGAAAATGTGAGCACTGGATTTGAAATTATATAGCAGAATTAACTTCAATTGATATAGGATAGAATATACAACTTCAATTGATATAGGATAGAATTGAAGTGGGAGCACACCTCGTGGGACAATCTAATAAATCAGTGACGGGGGCACAAAATAGACACATCGCCAATTGATATAGGATAGAATATCCAATTTATTTTTTATTTATTTTTTTGGAATTTTCTAAAATATACAATAATTTTTTTTATATAACTTTTTTGGATTTTTCAAAAATATGGTTTCCTTATTTTAAAAGGGCAGTCACATAAAAGAATGGAAAAAATGGCGTCTCATGTAAAAGTTATTTTAAGAAAAGGTAAAGGGAGTTGCTTACATTCTCTCTATCTTTCTTTCTTTGTTGGACACTAAAATTTTGCTGTGTAATATTTAGATATTTTTATTATTATTTTATTTCTATTTTTCCCATTCTCAAACCACATATCTATGGATAAGGATCATGTCCATTTCATTTGAAATAGAGAGTCTCCATTTAAAGGTGTAAATTAATATTACAGATCTAATGATGTACAAAATGCAACATCATTTAAAATTTTAAATGACATGACAGTATATACACTGTTGAATCTATGAGATAAAATCTCAACCATGATATGGACAAATGGAGAGGTTTTCAAATGGAGAGGATCATATGGCCCTCTGCTCCAACTTCAATTCATTTTGGTCAAACTTCCAATCAGGGCTATTCAAAACTAGCTCCACGCATTAAATCACTGATAGCATTGGTCCATAAGTGAAAATAATTTAAGGTCTTTACATTCCAATTGAATTGTCCAAGCTTACTCGAGTGTAGGAATACAGTTTACAGATTATATCGTTGACTAGTTCTGTATCAACAATATTGTATCAATTGCATTAGTAGCAAAATTCTTAGCGAGCCTCCAATAGTGTATTTGTTATTTCATTGATTGAAGGCGATTCTTACTTACTTGAGAAACCATGTGCTTCATTTACTTTTTTTCCAAAAAGAAACCACGTTTTTTGGGCTGAGGCAATGCACTCTCATTGCCTAACATCACAACCACAGATGACATGCTTGGTCTATCCTCTGGACGTTGTTGTATGCATAAGAGGCTAAGATGGATACAATAGAGCACTTCTGACAATGGGCATGATTTTCCTAAACGTTCATCAATCAACTCTAGAGGCCTGCCCTCATTCCAAAGTATCCATGCCTGAAAATATCAAAACATAATTTGTCATTCATCTGTCCAATATATCTAGATAAATAAATCTAACTATTTGAAACTTACACTTCCAATAAGGTTATTGGTGTGGTCTGGATGATAAAACCCTCTACTTTTTTTCCCACTAATGATCTCCAACAATAAAATCCCAAAGCTAAATACATCGGATTTTGTTGAAAATCGTCCATCAAAAGCATATTTCGGTGCCATATAACCATTGTAGAAAATCACTAGTTTTAAGCGAAAAAAGATTAACTAGAGAATTCAGTAGATTGACATGAAGACCATGTGAATAATACTTACTAAGTTCCAACCACTCTATTTGTGTTTCTTTCTAATCGGTCTCCTCCAAAAGTTTTAGCCAAGCCAAAATCTGAAATTTTAGGGTTCATCTCATTATCAAGTAAAACATTACCTGCTTTGAGATCCCTATGTATAATTCTCAATCTGGAATCTTGATGAAGATATTGAAGCCCCGAGCAATTCCGCATATGATGTGGAAGCACTTGGACCAATCTAGCAATCTACTTTTTGTGTGATCTGGTAAGTTTCTAGTTCAAATTAATTATATATCCCTATATTTAAACCAAGAAATGGATTTTTTTTTTTTTTTATTCTATGAAATATTGATAATAGAGTTACACTAGCTCAACAAAATGTATTTGATTTTAGTATACAAACTGAAAATAAAGAAGTCCAGGCTTTTGTTGGGCATGTATTCATAAACCAACATATTTTCTTATCCCTTAAGGCAACAAGCAAGAAGTTTTACAAGATTTCAGTGTTGAAGCTTGGCAATCAATCTTACTTCATTTTTGAACTCATTCAATCCTTGTTTGGAACTCCTTGAAAGCCTCTTGACAGCAATTTCTTGTCCATCTTCTAGAATATCCTAAAATTTGCATTTGTAGAAAGATTGCTAAAATTTGAAACATAAACAAAATAAAACAATGCTCTATTATTTGTCATTGTTTTGGTACAAGCACATCACAAATTTACCTTGTAAACAGGTCCAAAACCACCTTCACCAAGCTTGTTGTTGATTGCAAAGTTGTTGGTGGCACTAGCTATTGTGGATAGGTCTAAGAAAGGGAGCTCAAGGTCTTCTTCCTTTTGTCCTTCAATATTCTGATCACCTATAATTTTATTCCACTTTAATTTTACTGAAATAGTAAGAATAATATAGAAAAAAAAAAAAAAAGGTTTAAGAATCATTATAAGAGCTGAAACATTCAAAAGAGAGAAACAAAAGTATCCGAGCTGAGAGATGAAGGAAACCAAAAATATGTTTAGATTGTATACATTTCAGTTGAGCTGAAATAATAACCAAAATCTCAGATTACTAATTTTGTATCATAAAGCATTAATCTTATTCATGTCTTATAAGATTAAAGCTTTATGATACAAAATTCTTTCTCCTAGAAAGATACTATCCAACTTGGACAATGAGATTTTCATGAATACAATATATAGCAATGTGAGAAGCGTTATGCTTGTATTAGTGTATATAACAATGTGATTGCAAAGAAAACGAGGTATTATAACAAAAACAACTATACTAATCAAACTTGCAAAACTTTTAAAATTCATGGTGTATCAATCAAGACTAATAATAATCACCTTGGTATATTCCTACAGATATCTACTAAATGAGTAACTTGGCAGCTATAAAAGATATGTCCTCTGGGAAAGTCAAGGCTAATAATGGTCTATATCATAAACTTTCTCTGGATTTCCAGAGGTCTTGACATGTATAACTCTGTGCAATTAGTAAATAAAAAATTTCACCACTTCCACCTTGAAATCAGATGGGGATTTACCAGGCAACAAATTGCCTAAAGTTTGCTTGATCTGATGACACTGTTCAATTTGTGAAATTCTTTTGCAAAGTATTAACATGATTGAAATAGCAATCCTTGCTCAAAATATTGTATTATCAAATGGGAACAAGTTGATTCTGCTTATATTACTAATAGATTCCAATTAAAAACAAAAAGCTTTCTAAGTAATTCCATAAGACAACAATACTATATGTTTGAAATGGTTGTCAAAGTGGTGCTGTTTTACCTTTTAAGTTTGTACTGCTTCTGCATATGTAAGAGCCAATTAAGAGCATTCCAAAACCAACAGCAAGGGCAGCAGTAGCGACTACCACTGCTATCTTAGTCTTACCACCTTTTTTTGGCTCTACATGGTTCACTTTGAGACAGCAAAGAAATATAGTTAAACCACACAGCCAAAAGACGTTGAAAAGCAAGGGAAGCATTGCAGTTTCTAAAGAAACAAAATAAATCAGAATGCAGAGTATAATGGAAACACACCTATCTCAGAAGCTGACATTCTGATATATAGCTCCTGCCCTTTAGCATTATTCTGTCTAATATCAATTAGATCCCCATACCAGATGACGCAGCCACTTCCTTCATCTCTGATATCTGAATTTGAAAAAGCAGTACATGAACAGTTGTTCAAACATTTGACTCTGCATTCCTCAAGATTCATACTTCTGTTGACCCAAGAATTCGTGGTATCTGGCAATTTGAGTCCAACAAATTTAGTAAACTCAATTTTATCCTGGCAGCTCAATTGTTTTGTGCGTACACATCCCATAGAAAAAACCAATTGGTTCCATGTATCTAGAGACTTAGGCTTGAATCCTTCTAAACATTTACAGAAATGAGACTCGTCAATGGTACAATTTCCATAAGCACCACATATACCATAAGAGTTACATTGGTCTTTTGGATAATGTGTAAACAGGATCCAATTTTTTTTTTTTTCTAATTCGTCCCATATGTACCGTTCAAGCAAATTGGTTTCGTTTAAAATTAGTATTGAGGTTTGAAAATTTTCTGTCGTTTGGGATATGTAGTATACCTTATCCTTATTGGAGAAAAAATTGTACCTTATGTCTGGTACACCATTGTGACCATAGCCGTTCCATGGGTCAGTTCTGAAGTATATCTTCGAGCCATTCTTCAAGACTAGCTCGCTGTATTTATGATGTTCAATCCCATAAGTTAGATCTCCAGGAGATGGATCATCTGGACTCTTCCATGCAGATAGGTGCCATTCCAGACCAGTGCTTGAGTCCCATCCAAGCTTCGTCCCTGGTAGCAATGTATCACAAGGATAATCAAAGCTTTGCCACAAATAGTTTTCTGGGTTTTCCTCTTTCTCGTCTCTTACCACTAGATTTCCAGAATCTAAAAGCTGTAGTATTGGATTCGAGACCTGTTTTGTTGAATTGGTAGACCAAGCAACAGTGCTATTCTGGCTGAGAAGAACAAGACTACCTGAGCTGTTTACCATCAACATGCCAGACATGTCTTTGATTGGGTTGCGCCGATTTGCTACCCAAACAACCTTTGTAGCTGGGTTTTGGTTGTACCAAATTCCCAAGTAGCGGTTAGTGGAATTACCTGGACTGAAGAACTCCAGGACAAGCTTTCATTTTTAGATACCAAGGTCATGCCTTCAATGAGGGACTGGGATTGAGTAATGCTGTCAACAGCATCCGAGAATCCAGAGACGAAAACAAGAGAACAGTAACTCATCAACACAAAAGCAAAAATGTCCATGTCTTTCTGTTCTTATTTTTTTGTTGTTGCTAAAACGCATTTCAAGTCAGCCTTTGTCTTTCTGATCTTAGTCCACAAGTTAATGCTAGACCCATTATAAAGAGCATCATATATAGTAAAGACTAAAACTTAGAAGGTCATTCAGTTTTTAAATGTCACATATCTCCTATTTAATTAAAAATAAGAGAGTATTGGATGATTCAATTGGAAGTGATCATCTCCCACCAATTTTGTTATTGAAACGAAGAAGAAACATGGCCCACACATTTAAATGGGAGCCAGATTTTTGTCTTTTTTTTTTAAAATTTAATTTTTGCTTCTGCGTTAATGGGAATTGGGCTGGTATTGTTTGACTCGGCATGCAATTTGATCCACTCTTATAGACACCGGAGAGACTTGTGAATTGTGAGGTGAGGAAGTGTTAGAAAAATGGGTTTTTCATGATTATCTTTGAGCCAAAATAAAAGTGAGAGTCACAAGTCCTTAGAAAGAAGCAAGTCCAAGTTGGGCCTTGTTCTGCTCCGTGAGTAGAATAATGTGGGCTTGGGCTTCTACATATTTAGTTATCAACTTTTGCTAATGTATCAAAATGGAGCACCCAACCCAAAGTGGGCTTGAGTTTCTAACATTATGTTGGCTATTGGTTTCGGTCACAAGGGACATCCCACTTTTGTAAGAGGAAGGATCTACCCAAGTGGGCTTCTACCACACAATGTGTGGGTGCACATAGCCCACGCTTACTTTTAATAATTTTTTATTCCAGAATAATGATTGTTCACTATGTAATTTTTTACAATAGTATTTTGCATTGCACCTTATTCTTAACTTATGCATTGCACCCATTTCATTCCAGTTACTTTTTTTTTTAAAGAGAGAAACAAGGTTATGTTAATAGCACACACATATGTAGTATACCTCTTCCTTATTGGAGACAAAACCGTAGTTGAAAACCTGGTTGGCCTTTAACTCTGGTATACCACTGTAGCCATGGCCATTTCATGGGCTCGTTCTGAAGTACTTCTCCGAGTCATTCTTTATTACTACCTCAGGGTAATTATTATGTTGTATCGCATCAGCCAATTCTCCAGGAGATGGATCATCTGGACTCTTCCATGCAGATAGGCGCCATTCTAGACCAGTCCTTGAGTCCCATCCAAGCTTCATCCCTGGTTGCAATGTATCACAAGGATAGTCGAAGCTTTGCCACAAATAGTTTTCTGGGTTTTGTTCTTTCTCATCTCTTACTACTAGATTTCTATTGGATTCGAGGCCTATTTTGTTGAATTTGCAGACCAAGCAACAGTGCTATTCTGGCTAACAAGAACAAGAGTACAAGACTCCCTGAGCTGTTTACCATCAGCACACCGGACGAGTCATTGATTGGGTTGAGCCAATTTGCAACCCAAACAACAGTTTGAACTAGGATATTTTTGTACCATATTCCCAAGTAAAGATTCTTGGAACTACCAGTATTGAAGAAACCCAGTTCAATACATGACATCCTAGGAATTGATATGTTTGGAATAGTATATTCTCCATTTCATTGGAAATGAAAAGAATCCATTTCAGGGCAGTATACAAAGTGCTACCTCAAGCGTTAGAAAATTCTACATATTTTGTTGTGAACAATAATTCTATAGATGTCGCATTTTTTGTTGTTTGTCTTGGTCTCGGCTATCTATGAACTATGATGTGAAATGTCGACAAAGGAATGGAAATGTCAACACTAGGATTTCAAAATATATATCAGGATTAACGATTTAGATTGGAGCTAGATTTTTGTCTTTTTTGTTTTTGCTTTCGTATATATGGGAGAGCTGGGCTGGTAGCAACTTTGCCTCGGTATTAAGTTTGATCCAGGCTAACATTGTGAAGAAAAATAAAAAAAACAAAACTCATTGATTTCTATAAGGCTCTCTAGTATATACTATAATTTATTGGACCGAATTTTGCTGAGCAGAACTTTCTTTCTAGTTTTTCTCACTGTGTATACCTTACTCTTTGCAAATCACCTCTAAATTTAATGACTACCAAATTTCTCACATATTATGGTAACTAGGATAGAGATATGAATATAAACTACGGCGCCAATATTGTCAGGTACAAGTGGAGAACTTGATCAATAATAAACATATAAGAAAGGGTGATCATTGATTTCTTGTTCTAAACCTCTTTGCTTCCTTGTTATAAGTTGAAGATAGAACCTTATAGTGGAGCTTTAATGAGGACAAACTTCCCAATCAAAACGGCTAGTGATTTCTATGCTTCTATGCCTGTGTTCAGAAATTACCAGAGGGCTAATAATTTCCTCATTTCAAGCAAGATCAAGGATTTTTTCTGAACCAGCCTGTCGTGAAAGTACCAATCGTGTTTCCGACTCTTATAAGCGACAAATTGGGACCATTACCAATGACATTGCAATCAGATAAAAATTAATAAGAATACTATATTTTGTGAGTTTTTGTACCCCATTACCGTTGACATATGCAAATCAAATGAAGACTAACAAGAAGCACATACATAATTCGATCAAGATAAAATAAAAAAGAGACAGATACACTTCTACAGGAACACTACAGGAACTTAAGTCTTTTGGAACGGCACCACTGCAAAAAGCCACACAAAAAAATCTGCAAAAAACGTAAAAAACGGCTGCAAATATTCCTACTATGACAAATTGACATGTTTTGCTTGAGAATAGGAATACAATTTATAGATTATATTGATGAGTATAATTCTATATCAACAATGTTGTATGAGTTGCATTAGTACCAAAATTCTTAGCGAGCCTCCAAGATTGTACTTGTTATCTCATTGATTGAAGGTGATTCTTGCATACATGAGGATCCATGTGCTTCATTTGACTTTTTTTCCAAAAAGAAACCAGGTTTTTTGGGCTAAGGCAATGCACTCTCACTACCTAACACCACAACAATAGATGACATGCTTGGCCTATCTTTAGGACGTTGTTGCACGCATAAGAGGCTAAGCTGGATACAACGGAACACTTCTGACAATGGACATGATTTTCCTAAACATTCATCAATTAACTCTAGAGGCCTGCCCTCATTCCAAAGTATCTATGCCTGAAAGTATAAATACATATATAATTTGTCATTCATTTGTCCACCATATCAAGATAAGAAATCTAATTGTTTGAAACTTACTTGTCCAATAAGGTTATGGCTGTGGTTTGGATGATAAAACCCTCTACTTCTCATCCCACTTATGATCTCCAGCAATAAAATCCCGAAGCTAAAGACATCAGATTTTGTTGAGAATTGCCCATCAAAAGCATATTCTGGTGCCATATAACCACTGCAGGGAATCACTAGTTCTAAGCTAAAAAAGATTAATTGGAAAATTAAGTAGATTGACATGAAGACCATGTGAATAATACTTACTAAGTTCCAACCACTATGTTTCCTTCTAATTGATCTCCTCCAAAAGTTCTAGCCAAGCCAAAGTCTGAAATTTTAGGGTTCATCTCATTATCAAGTAAAACATTACTTGCTTTGAGATCCCTATGTATAATTCTCAATCTGGAATCTTGATGAAGATATTGAAGCCCTTGAGCAATTCTGCATATGATGTGGAAGCGCTTGGACCAATCTAACGATTTACTTTTTGTTTGATCTGTAATTTTCTAGTTCAAATTAATTATATATCCCCATATTTAAACCAAAAATGGAAATTTCTTATATTTTATGAAATATTGATAACAAAGTTACACTAGCTCAACAAAATGTATAAGGTTTTAGTATTCAAACTGAAAATGAAGGAGTTCAGGCTTTTGTTGGGCATGTATTCATAAACCAAAATTTTTTCTTCACTTTGAATGCACCAAGCAAGAAGCTTTACGAGATTTCGGTGTTGAAGCTTGGCAATCAATCTTACTTCATTTTTGAACTCATTCGATCCTTGTTTGGAACACCTCGAAAGCCTCTTAACAGCAATTTCTTGTCCATCTTCTAGAATACCCTAAAATTCATATTTGAAGAACGATTGCTAAAATTTGAAATGAAAACAAAATGAAAGAGTGCCTCATCATTTGCATTGTTTTTGTACAAGTACATCACAAATTTACCTTGTAAACAGGTCCAAAACCACCTTCACCAAGCTTGTTGTTGATTGCAAAGTTGTTGGTGGCACTAGCTATTGTGGATAGGTCCAAAAAAAGGAGCTCAAGGTCTTCTTCCTTTTGGCCTTTATTAATTTGATGACCTATGATTTTAATCCACTCTATTTTAATAAAATAAATAAATAAAAGGGAAGAGTTAATCATTATAAGGGCTGAAACATTCAATGCATGTAATCAATCATTCGTGCAACACACCTAATCTAGTAGCACAAACTATAATTTGACCACCACCTTCTGATGTAAAATGTGTAGCCGAGGCCTACTTAGATTGTGTGGACCGTCACAAATCCACAAGAAAGGTCAAGTGATAGAGACAGTCGGAATTGCATGAAATTTGACATGTTGGATAAAATTGACAAGATCTTGAAATTCCAAAACTTTAATTTGGAATTTTCATTTTTAGGCCAAATTCCATTGTTTAGGCCTCAAAAATTTCTTTTTTGCTACTTTTGTTAAAATTTTGCCTAATTTTGTGCTTAACACTAATTAGGGTTTTCTAGGATTTCCTAAGGGTCTCCTAGCAGCCCTATGAGTTCTTTTAGTATTTACAATGTGCTTGTAGCCTCCAAAGCATTCAAATTTTAAATAATAATATTTCAAAAATGTTAAGAAATCCCACATTATAATTGTTGTTTAGTATTCTCCTTTAAATATGACTTCTATAAACACATTGTAATTATCCAAAAATAATGTACACAATGAATAATAAAGATGTATCCTATTAGGCTTCATCTTGTGGACGTAAGCCATAGGTCAAACCATGTGAAAACCCTACCCTCCTTTCTAAATCTCATTCTCTCCATTTTGTATTTCCATTATATTATTCTTGTTTATGATTTTCTACATGGTATCAGAGTGTTAAAGCTCTCACGAGCCATCTCGATCCTTTCGCTTCTGCACCATTTGTCACAACATCCAACCAATCGTTTCTCAGCACAAGATTTCAAGTTTTTCGCCAAACTGATCACACATATCAATCTCTGGTCTCAAGCTCGGAAAAACCTAGTTTTCTTAATCATACTCCGCATCCGCACGCGCCTCCACACGTAGCCCATAATTTCGCAAATTAGTCATCGCGCCTCTAGGCGCAGCCCAACTAGCCGGAACCAACATTTCTCATATCTACCATCTCCCAATGCCGATTCAAGAAACTAACACCACAAATCAAAATATCGACGACCAATCTAATCAAAACAGCAAAAATTGAAGCCAACAGAGTTATAACGTGATGCCACTGCCACGTCAACCTTAATGATGTCATCGTTTTTTACCTGTAGATCGCCCAACCCGCCTCACCCGATGTAATCCGATCCTTCTGATTTAAAAAAAAAAAAAAATGCAGAAAATTGGCGACGACCAGTGAGAGAAATTAAAAAAAAAAAAAAAATTGTAGCCTTTTTATTTTTATGTTGTTTGCATTTTATTTTATTTTCTTTACAATTTTTTTTTTATAAAGAAAGAAAAACTAGTAGTGACCAGTATGAAAAAAAGAAGATAATTTTTTATTCTATTCTATTTGAAATCTTCATGAGCTGAGATCGAGCCAAGCCCATTAAGCTGAGATCCCAAGCTAAGAAATTCAAGATCTGAGCCTTTGAGCCACTGAGCCAAGATTGAGACATTGAGCCATGATTCGGCCAAGCCAAGCCGAGATTCAAGTCATCAAGCCAAAATCCGAGCCACCAAGCCTCTGAGCAGAGATCCGAGCCATTGAGTTGAGATATGAGCCAAGCTGAGTTAAGCCAAGATATTTGAGTTTTCTTTTGTTAACAAACTCAAAGGTTTCATTAAATTACATATTTAGTTTGAGTGGGAATGTTAAGGAATCTCACATTGATTAGAGATTAGAATTGTTGTTTAGTTTTCTCTTACAAATAAAACTTCTCTACACACATTGTAATCATCTAAAAATATTGTACGCAGTGAATTAATAAAGATGTAGCCTATTAGGCTTCATCCTATGGACGTAGACCATTGGCCGAACCACGTGAAAACCCTAGTCTCCTTTCTAAATCTCATTCTCTTCATTTTATATCTCCATTAGATTATTCTTGTTTATGATTTTCTACAAAAAAGAGTTTTCTTTTCTGTCTTTCTCTCTTCTTGTGGATTCAAGACAAATGGAGAACAACGTATTCTTCTCCTTACTATTCTGGTGCGTCACCTTCCATAGCAAACCATCATTTGTAGCCAGCGGTAATCATCCAGCACTGCAAGTTATACGGTAACACAAGCCGTAATCCGACAACCTTCTATAGCAAGACATCATTTGTATCCAGTCGTAATCATCTGACTACGCATGTAATCCAATTGCATAAGGTGTAATTTAGTTCCAGTACATTCCAAACTCAAGCTTCTACCATCTTGAATTTGAGGGGGTTGCTAGAGATTACAGAGATTACTGAATCTTATATTAGAAAGAGTTAGGGTATGTAATAGGTATATAGATTTGTTGGTCTCTTCACTTATTAGCTTAAGCTTTTGTGTTGGATGCTTTAATAGATCTTGTTGCACCCCTCTCTAGAGTTGAATTTTGCTGTGCATATCGCTTTCCTTCCTTTGTAAGGGGTGTCAAATGGGTGGGTTTGGGTGGGTAATAAATGGGTTGGGTTCTTAAAATCCAATTGCCCATTATTGCCCATACCCAACCCAACCCATTAAAACCCAGCCCACCCATTTGCCCAATTATTTTATGAATGTAAATAGTCAAAATATCTTAAAAGTTCTAAAATGATAAAAATGCCCATAAAATGACAAAAAGACCCCCAAATGATTAGTAGGTGGGTTTGGGTAAATTTGTTAGCTGCCCAATAAGCAATCCATTTGGTGAGTGTTGTGTGTGTTGGAACTTGTGTACGTGTGTGCGTGTGAGCACAAATTTGGAGTCGCCACCAACCATGGGAAATTTTAAGGTGTGATTGGGCACCTATGTCTAATAGATTTTATCTTATTTAGACATTTATAACAAAAATGGTCTTGAACCAGAGATAGGTTCTGGGGTTTGCTTATGCGTGGGGAAGGTGTTAGGCACCCCACGACATCCGTTAAGAAACGGTTACCTCCTTTCTAGTGTTCCCTTTTATTTGCTAAGCCTAGGTTTGTTGGTTTTAATTATGTACAAATGTCCCAAATTTGGTCGAGCAATATACCAAGAATGGCAAATGCAATTTAACCTCATTTGGTTTTGATTAGACTCTTTATTTCACCATCCCTTATATTTGTATCTTTTAAATTTCTGGGCATTTCGGTGGTAGGATGTACTTGAAATCCTAACACCTAGTGCCGGGACAAACAATTAATGTTTTTGGTGCCATATTCGGGATCTCTTTACCCTTGATTTCCAAGAGTAAAGCGGTCCGTCAAATGGCGGGGTTTTGGGTGATTAATTCACACTTTGAGGAGTTTTAGGCCATGATCCTATAGGAATTAGAACGTGTAGAATCCCTTACACGAAAGCACGTACCAGCCACGCCCCCGTGTAAAGGACTCATACTATGGTGTCCCAAAGCCAGGGCGAGCCGTAGCCCTTGGGTTGCACCAACTTCGTTTCTAACGCCCACATTACCATGTTTACTCTTTTTAAAGTTTTCATGGCAAAGTGTATTTTAATCACATTTTATGTTAAAGCGATAAATAAGCAAGCAAAGTATCAAGACGGTAAAATGGTAAAACATTCAAACAAGTAATCACGGCATGTTCGCAGCACATAAATCACAAGAATGAATAAGTATGGAATGATCACGGCATGTTCATGGCATATAAATCATAAGCATGGAATGACGTGAAAATGACAATTATTATGACGTGGATATAACGCTCAATTAAATGGCAAAGTGCAATTTATGACAATATAGATGAATTTAAGGAAAGGGTTAAGACCTCGTGGGGTCGGGATCCGATGCTATTGAAAGACTTATTCGAATCTCGACACCACCATAGGATTTACATGAATGAAACAAAGTGATCTAAAAAGAGGGTTTCAAGGCCTTTTCGGGCTTACACGAAGGGTAGGTGCTATTGAAAGACTTATCCAAACCTCCGATGCCAAATAGGACTTATATGATGAAAATCATTTAAAAAGGGGTTTTCAATGCCTTTTCGGGCTTACACGAAGGGTTGGTGCTATTGAAAGACTTATCCAAACCTCCGACGCCAAATAGGACTTAAATGAGAAAATCTATTTGAAAATATGGGTTTCAATGCCTTTTCGGGCTTACATGGAGGGTTGGTGCTATTGAAAGGCTTATCCAAACCTCCGACGCCAAATAGGACTTATATGATGAAAATCATTTTGAAAAAGTATGTTTGCAATTTGCGGGTCCAACGCCTCATGGATTTACATGGGGTTTAGTGCTATTGAAAGACTTACCTAAAACCGCCAATACCGTTTGGTATTTTCATACCCAAAATCAAAGGGGAAAAGGGGATGAGTAAACAACTTTTACAACGTAGTAAATAATAAAATAATGGCAATAAATAAGTTCAAAACATGACGTAAAACGATAAACATATTTAAAATGGTGATAAACCTAAAACACGGGATTTTTGTGGGTCCAATGCCTATGGAATTACGTAATGGCTAATGCCTCTTTGAGGTCTTATATAAACCATCGCGACCAATCGGGATTATCACGCCCAAATCACAAAGGGAAGAGGGAAGAAAGTGACAATATTCACAAGTACGTAATAAATGTAAATAAAGCGATAAATGACTTTAAAACAGAGGATTTTTAATGGGTCCAATGCCTATGGAATTATATGGTGGATAAAGCCTCTTTGAGGTCTCACATAATCCACCACAACCAATCGGGATTATCACGCCCAAATCACAAAGGGGACGGGGAGAAAATGACAATATTCACAAGTACGTAATAAATGTAAATAAAGCGATAAATGACATTATTTAACAATGGGGAAGTGTATTTTTCGGGTTAAATACCTCGTAGACTAACATGGTTGTTACGGCCTCATAGAGGTCTTACGCACTCCGCCAAAGCTACTCAATATTTGCCGTACTAAAACACACGGGGGAGAGGGATAATCACAATATATACGCACAATAACGTAGTAAATGTAAATAAAGCAATAAATGACATTATTTAGACATGGGGAAGTGTATTTTTCGGGTCAAATACCTCGTAGACTAACATGGTTGTTACGGCCTCATAGAGGTCTTACGCACTCCGCCAAAGCTGCTCAATATTTGTCGTACTAAAACACACGGGGGGAGGGATAATCACAATATATATGCACAATAACGTAGTAAATGTAAATAAAGCAATAAATGACATTATTTCTACAAATAGAGACAATAAATAACCAAGAGCATGTAGATAAAACAATAACAAAACAATAAATGAACTAGGAGAGCATAAATAGAACAAATATGAACTAAAAAGGCATAAAATAGAATATAAATGAACTAAATAGCATGAATATAAGTGGATCCTTGTGAATCCCTTCCCATTTTAGGGATCATCACTAGTCACCTCCACTAAGAAAAGGAAAAAGAAGAGAGAGAAGAGGAGAGAGAAAGAGCTTAGAGAGAGAGAGTACCTAGAGAGGAGTCTCTCACTTTAAGACTACCCAAAAACCCTTCCCAAAACCCCCTAAGCCCCTATTTTCAGCCTATTCTACGCTCTAGAAGGCCTAGTGCTCGAGCAAAAATTGTGTGCAAATGAGGGGGGGAGGGCTAGTTTTATAGGGGGCGTGCACGCCTGGCGCGCCATCATGGCGCGCAGCGCGTGATGATGGCGCGCTCGGCGTGCACCTGCCTTCCACGCCAGCCCCATCAATCCTCCTCGATTCTCGCGCGCGTACTTTTTTTTGACCCGATTTTCGAGGGCAGTTTTGGAGGTCTTCTGGTGCTCAAAATGGGTCATGCAGCATATCGCCGGAAAGCTCTCGACTCCTTCTTTCCAACGGTATAAAGTTTGTACAAATCGGAGTTCGGACGAGAGAGTTATGGCTCCCGGAAGTCGGGGTGTCGGAGCTGTTTTTGTGCGCTTTTCCGGTGAAGATTCCGATCAAACGGGGGATGCTATCGGCGAACTGAGAGTTCCATGTCGTAGCCGAAGTCGTTATCTTTCCAACGCACCCGGGCTCGCGGGTCAACTTGTAGCGAGTAGGAAAGACTCTGCGCGCGAAGGCGGCTGTCCGGGAGGAAAAATGCGTTTTGTTCCTGGCGCGCTTTTTCTTAAATCTTGTCCCAGTTCGCACGCGTATTTGACCTAGCTCCCGATGTCGGATTTCGACGTTCTTGGTACCATCGGAAAGCTTGCGCTGCCTACTTTTGCAAGGTTCCAGATTTGCGGGAATTCGAGCTTAGGTTAGCGAGATATGGTCCCACAAACAGAGGCCACCGGAGTGTTTTTGGTCCGTTTGAGGACAGTTTTCCGATCGGGATTCTGGCTAGACCCGGTAAAATCTTGGCAATCCGAGAGTTTCACGTCGTGCATGAATGTGTCTCCTTTCCAACGTGCCTGGGCTTGCGGATCAACTTGTTGCGAGTCAGGAAGACTCTGCGCGCAAGCGTGGCAACGTCGGTGGGAAAGTTCCGGAATTTTCCGCACAGCCTTATTTTGTCGGCCTGTTTTCACGTGCATGGTAGACGTAGCTCCCGATGTCGGATTTCGACATTCTTGGTATCGTCGGAAAGCTTGTGCTACCTATTTTTCCACGGTGTGGACCTTGCACAGAGGCGAGCTTGGGTTCGCAAGATATGATCTTGCGAACAAAGGCCGTTGGAATGTTTCTTATGCCGAGGGGTCATCTTCTGACTGAGATTCCGGCTTGACCGGAGGAGCTCTTGACGATCCGAAAGTTGCGTGTGGTAGCTGAAGCAAACCTCTTGCTTAAGGGTCTTGGCTTGCGGACCAAGTTGCAGCGGGTCGGAGAGAATATACGTGCGAATGTTACCTCCCAAATAGGCTGTTTTGTCCACAACACTTACCAAAATTTGTCTAAGTGTTGGACCATTTTTTCACAGTTTCGACCATAACTCCTTCGTTTCTCGTCCGTTCTTGGCCCGTAAAGTACCGAATCGAAGCTCTCATCGCGCTTTACACAATGGTCAGGGGGTGGTCAGTTTGATTTAGCTTTTGGTCTGGTCAACGGTCCGGTCAAACTTGGTCAGCTTTGGTCAAACTTGGTCGAATTTGGTCAAAGCTCTCCAAACTCTTGGAAATGTACCCCGGACCACGTTTTGCGGCTTTTTTGGCATGGTGGACCCCAGTCGGGTTGGAAACGGCTTGGTCAAACCTCGGTCCAACCTCGGTCGACTTTGGTCAAACTTGGTCAACCTTAGGAAAACTTGGTTGGACTTTGGGAAATGTGCCCCGGACCCCGTTTTGAAGTTTTTTTGACGTGGCGGGCCTTCGTCAGATCAGGCCGGTTTGGTTCGGGTGTCTCGTTTTGCGTGTCGACGCCCGAAAAAATCTCGTGGGTAAAAATGGGGTTATGACAGTTACAACCAATTAAACCCAACTTAATTGGGTCAACACTCATTTACCCATTTATTAAATAAGTGGGTTTGGGTGGGTTAATGGGTTTGGGCATAGTTTGTATCTTCATTGCAACATATTTCTATCGTTCCCCTTCCATCCACCTAAATAAAACCCTCCTAAGCCTAAAAAAAAAAAAAAATCTTTGGATGAATGCCAAGTGCTATTAGAACTTGTTTGCTTGCACTCTGAAATTACTCATCCCTTTTAGAGAAAAAAATTACTATCATGGTTTAATCTTTAAAAAATTCTGCACTTTGCAATGCATTTTTATGATGACTAAATAACCACGCATATATATCATAGTTTTCTTTTGTTCAAAAGTAGCTCCGCCATACATTTCTAAGAGGTTCAATTATACAACATGGCAATATGTTTTCTGAAGGTTAGAGAAAGTAAAATTACCTCTAAACTTTGTCCTTCTTTTGCAAATGAGATGGGTAATTAAGAGCATCCCAGAAACTATGGCAGTGACAACGACAACTGCAACTACAACTATCACTGTAACCTTCGACTTATGTAGTTATGTTCATCTTTCGCCTCTTCATGGTCAATATCTAATATCAAAGGAAATAAAAGATAAGATTCAGCCCTTAAATATTAGAGAGTCTACGGCAAGAGGTAATCATAGCCTTTATGCAATGAAATTGGCTCAATTATTCAAAATATAAGAAAAACAAAACAGAGCCCATACCTAACTCAGAAGCAGGCATTCGAACATATAGATCCTGCCCACCAGCTGAAAACTGTCTAATATCAATTAGATCACCATACCATATGACGCAGCCACTACCTCCTCCTCTGATATCTGAACTTGTATAAGCCATACAGGAACAGTTTTTTAAGCATTCGATTCTGCATTCCTTAAGACTCATATTTTTGTTCAACCAAGAGTTTTTAGGGTCTGGCAACTTGAGCCCATCAAATGTAACGAACCCATCGTTGTGTTTGTCTTGGCAGCGCAATTGAGTTTTGCATAGACACCCTTGAGTCCAGAAAATTGGGTTCCATGTTTCTTGTGATTTAGGCTGGAATCCTTTTAAACACTGGCAGACTGGTGACTCACTAATGATACAGAGTCCATAGGCACCACAAAAGTTGTAGCTGTCACAACTGTCTCTTCGCACAGATGCATACACGCTCCAAGTTGAATTTGCTTCAATCCATATGTAGCGTGAACGGGAATAGTCGGTTTGGTCC
>BKZX01027673.1:58157-87011 GCA_014362285.1 Fagus crenata
TAATGACATTCCAAAACAATCACTAATAGGTGGATATTAATTGGTGGGGTATTAATACGTGCATTACAAAACAATCAGAATATTAATTGGTGGGGTATTAATTGGTAGAATAACGGAAAAATGTTGATTCAATTAGGAGGAGGAGAAAATTTAAGAGGTCATTAAGGTAATGTGATTGATTAATCTAGAGAGTTTGATGTGGCAGGATTTGGAAGAGCCAAAAAAGTTTCTCCCTGCTCCGAGTTTTAGTTTATACTAGACTATAACCCGCGCAATGCGCGGCTCTTTTTTATTGTTTTTCTATAAATATATTCCTAACAAAGCAACTTAAGCAAGAAGAGGGAAGAAATAATAACAATAATGAAAAGGGAAAAAAATAAGAAAGAAAAGAAAAGCGTGTAATAGAAAATGTAAATAATTTTTTTTTTTTTTGCGCTTAAAAATGGAAATGATTTTTCTTATATTTCATCAAATGTATTAAACTAAGGCTATAAAGATAACTACCAATAACTTTTTAGCCTAGTTGCATCAATTCCTTTCAATGGGGGTTTATATCTCAAGGTTACATTCACTTAGAAAAAGAAAAAAAAAAAAAAAAAACTCACTTCACATCTTTTATGAATTTTAATCACTTTGGTGAACCTTAATTGTTACATACAGGGATTCCAAATAGTCAGAGGTTCCTTATTTCAATTTGTCACATATTTATCCCATCTATACATTTTTTGACTTTTTTTGTTTCTCTTTTTTTTTGGGGGGTAATTTCTTGCTTATTAATAATCACAGATCTAGAAACAATATTTGTGACCTTAGAAGTCTATCCTATAACAAATTGGTCGACGAAGATAAAAATGACAATGTCATCTTAAGTGTAATACGTATCTTAGGAAAATTTAACACAGAAAACAAAAATGTTAAGTTGTTATTCCTCTGCCCCTAAAACAAATTTACAATTGCCTTTTTTGGTTATCTCTAAATGATAGTTCATTGATATCTTAAATCTAAGATAATTTGAATGTTGCCTCATTAATTCCAATATGTGTGATGAAATATAATTTATGCTTAACACTTCCCCCCAAAATATATATTAAACATATACTTACCACGCAATTTAGCATATCCAATTGTATAAAAATAAAAAGATCAAGTCAAACTAAATTTTATATGCAATTAGATAGTATCAGAAATTGTGTAAAAAAAAAAAAAAGAAGGCATTTTTGGTTGCATAAAATAAAGGATTACAACTTAACCAAGCAAAAATATTTTGAATGTAAAATATACATACGTCGTAAAATTATATTCTAAACGATTTGTGGATCTCGGGAATTGAACTCACACCCTTATAGAAGGGTGAGACTTTTTGGGGAGTAAAATAACCACTGGGCCAAATGTCCAAGTTGTAATTTAAATGCATATTTGAAACAACATATTATAACTATTGTGTTTAAGGATTAAAATAAATGGGTTAAAAAATATATATAAGGTCATTTGACATTTTTGGCAATTTCAAAGTCATGGAATATGAATGATTTGGAAAACTGATTTGCAAATGAGAAATTCAAAATTAATATATATATATATATATGAAGAAGAAATTTGAAGGGAAATTTTTTATGTTTCAAATAATTAATTGCCATATATATTATATAGATAGATATTGACACATATTAACTCGTGACAATTAAGGAGCAATAATATACACTATTAAAGCTTCATTATTTATAAGTTATTTTATTTTATTTTATTTTTTCCCTTGGTGAAACCACATAATTTTTGAAGTATGAATATAGGAAATTAGTGAAATTAATAGTTCACATTTAATATTGCACATTTAAGGGCATTACTTTTTTTTCTTTTTTTTTTTCTATTTATTATAGATAAATGGCAAATACGTGGCAGCATTTATCCAACTAAGCTACCACGTGTCATGCAGAAGACGTTGCCATACATGCCAAATGGCAGATAGATGGCAACGTCTTCTGCTTTAATATATATATAGATGCAAGGGGGGCATTGGAAAGGTGAAAAGGTATATAGTAGAGTGGAATTAATGGTGAATGACTAAAGACGGCTAAAAAATGAGGCAATGTGAGAGAGGAGAGGAAGAGTCGGAAGTGAGAGAGTTAGAAGGAATGGGAAAAGGCGTGAAATAGGATTGAATTGACGAGAAGAGGAAGAGTCAATAGGAGAGAGAAAAAATAGGAATAAATTTATGAGGAGAGAGAGAGAGAGAGAGAGAGAGAGAGAGAGAGAGAAGATGATTGAATTTATGAGGACATCGAGGAGGAGAGAGAGATATGAAATTGTGAGGAGAGGAAGAGATAAAGAGTGAGGGACAAAAAATAGGAATGACTTTATGACCATTAGTTATTGTATAGATTATAGAATCAATTGGAATAAATGAGGAGATAAATAATTGGAAGGGAGGAAAAAAAATGTGCATGGGAGAGAAAGAAAATAGAGGAATTTAAAAAAAAAAATTAATTGAATTAAATGAGGAGATAAATATTGGAAGAAATGAGAAAAACTTGGGAGAGAGAAAAGGAGTTAATAGGGATTTTAAGGAGAGAAAAAAAAAAAAAAAAAAAAAAGTGAATTGGAATAGTGTGGGAGCAGAAAAGCTGATGTGGCACATCTTGGAGAAGCCAAAAAAATTTCTCTCAGCTTCAAGTTTTAATTTATAATAATAATAACTAGTTTCAAACTTGTGCATAAACTAGTTGCAAACCCATGCGATGCACGGGAAATTTACTGAATATAATATTTAATGAAAAGAAACTTTATATCCAATTAAATTGAAAATGACTCAAGAATAAATTAAAACCTAAATGAAGAATAATGGAATTCGTAGAAATACCTCCACAAAATAAAGAGAAAACATAGATTAAAAAAATCATACAGTGTACACTTTTTTTTTTTTTTTCCTTCTAAATAAAATAATACATGAGGAATTAGTATGCAGTTAAAACTAAGTATTGAGTTGTTGCTTCAAACAGAATAGCCATCTCATGTACAAGGTTTATGGTTGAGATCCTTATTGCTTGAGAATATTTGAGGAAGAGTTATGTGTGGTTGGGTGGACCCCGCATTTAATGCTTGTCAAAGAAAAGTTTGCTGGAAAGAAATCTTTTGTGATTGTGAGTCTGCATTAGTTCCTATAATTCACAAAAGAAGTCCTTTGTGATTGTGAATCTGCATTAGTTCCAAAAAGGTTATGAGAGTTACTAATAGAACATATCGAATTCAATAAATTATACCTACTAAATTCACACGCATATGAAATCAACTGATGTCTAATTATGAGAATATTATGCTAGTTACTTAACTCACACTTCTTTTTTTTCACCTTCTGGCTGGAAAATTTAAGAACCTAAGATATAATGTATAAGATGCAACTCATCTTGGTGCAGAAAAGCATCAGTTGTTTAGTAGTTGTATTTATCATTGATTCTGAAATTTATCACTTGAAGTGGGTACAATATGCTATGGAAATTTGAGAAATGTGAGAATATAAATCTCTTCTAAAGATTAAAAAATAAAAAGCAAACATTATCAGAATCAAATCCAGCTTTATAGTCTCACTAATGACAATTATTGAAGGTCAAATAATATAATATAAAGGTGAAACATATATAAATCATTAGTAAAACAATTTCTTCAAGATCAAAGTGAAGAATTATACAATTGTTATTTCAAAAACTCAAGCAATAGAAACCAATTATAAGAGCCCATTATAAAAAAATAGAAAGTGCATAGGCAAATATGACCTGCAAATAACTAAAGCAATTGAGAAACGAATACAGAAATCAAAACACTATCAACCACAATCCAACAAATACCCAAATTATCAAAACCATAAAAAATCAAGGTACAAATATTCGATATAATGTCTAAAAAAAATTTCATCAAACATGTAGCTTGCAACAATAACAAATAATCATAAATGCTAACCACGGGAATCTGAAACGATATTATATGAAAATTGATACTTTTCAGAATTTCAGTGTAAACAACCTACAAACTATGAGGTATGGCCTTTCTTTAGAAATTAAAAATTTTAATAATTGAAGTGCATTTGTTGCTAATATATTTCAACCGTATACCATTTTATTCCAATATATATATACCTATTATTAAGGAATTACAATTCCTTAATTTTAGGAATTACTCTGTCAATTGTATGAGAAATTATTCAATCCACCAAGTGAACCACGTCATCTATCCACCATTCCAATAATTAAACGCCACGTATGTTAATTTAATGACTCATTAATATTCACACAACCATGATGGAGAGAGAAAGAGAGGGTATTCTAGTCTTTTTCCTTATTTGTTGGTTGTGCGAATATTGATGGGTCATTAAATTAACATACGTAACGTTTAATTATTGGAATGGTGGATAGATGACGTGATTCACCTGGTGGACTAAATAATTTCTCCAATTGTAGGTCTTTGACCTTTGCTAGAATTGTAGCCTTACTTGGGATGTTATATAAAAACATATTACAGTAAGAGAGCCACATGTCCTTGAAGGTCTCTTCGTTAAAATATTCAATAAAATATAAAAATTCTTTAATTTGGTTTTTGGTTTTTCATAGAGGCTGTAAGAACAGAGGTTGCACCTACAAAGAGCTGAATAAAAAATTTGGTGATTATATAAGTATTTTTTTTCTTTGTATATACTATATATATTCCCTTTAATATTTGAGGAACTATGTTCATTATATTTTATGAATTTTCAATTAATTTAATACAACTTTATTTATTGGGATTGCATTTAAAGGGATATAAGGAAACCTTATACTTTCTTTTAAACATGATATATTTTATTTATAAATGTATAATAATTTTGTTTGGAAATCGGAAGGCATAAGTATACATACTTAAATATATATATATATATATTTATAATTTTGGGATCATTTATATATACAAGTATATCTATTTAAGAATTTTACAAAAATGTGTGCCATATTTGCAAAGATTTTGGAAAGAGAGAGGATGATGGAAGCTAAAGACATTTAATGTTGTTAAATCACTAATTAATTTAAAATGATGACATAGTCATTAGTGTTTCTTAACCGTCAAATTTAATAGTAATTAACGGTCTAAAAAAGGTATAACTCTTGTAAAAAAAAAAATTAAATGGAAACATAAGTAAAGAAGGGTTTAAAATAAATAAATAAACGTTGATTGACTTTTTTTTAAATAAAAAAGGAAAAAATAATTATTCATTGTTAAATTAACAAAATCCCTACAGATAAGGATAATCATAGATGGGAAGGAGTTAAAATAGGAAAAACATTGGGAGGCATATTCTAGCGTGAATTGTTATGGAAATAGGAGTTTGAGGAGAGAAATAATTGGAAGCAAGGGGAAAGAAACGTTGGAGAGAGAAAAAAGAGGGGAAGGCAAAAAATAATAGATAATCAATTGGAATAAATGTGGAGAGAAATAATTGGAAAAGAGAGAAAAGATAGTAAGGAAAATAATAATAAATATTTAATTGGAATAAATGAGGAGAGAAATAATAGGAAGACAGAGAGTGATAAGTGGTAATAAATTGTCAGACGGTTTCAAGATAGCAATTAATACCACTCTTAGAGGTAATTTTAAATTTATTAAAAAAAAATTAAATGGAAACATAAGTAAAGAAGGGCTTTATATATATATAAAGATTAAAGTATAATTAAGAGGTTAAAGATAAAATGATATTTTTTTACTTACAGATTTTACTAAATATTTTTTTATCATTTAAAATATTCTAACAAATTTGTATACATGACAATTTTTTAGGAAAGGCAAAAATATAGTAATTAAAAAAATGACACTTTAGCCATTTTTAGGAAAGAAAATTTAAAAATATATACATTTATTATAAGTTTTTACCATAACTTTACTTTTATAAAAAAAGAAGAAAAAAAAAATACCTAACTTTACAAAAATCACAACACGCCTCCTCCGTTTAAGAGAATCTTCTCTAAATATCTTATTCTTCTCTAGCCAAAATCAAGGTAAATCAAAGTAAGGGAGATTGATTTTGTCTTATAAAGTCGATGGTGGAGTGGCAAACAAAGTCTGAGTGATTGACGAATGGATGGCGAAATCCATTGGCTTGGGATTTGGTGAGAGAGATCGATTTTGGCTTTTGAAGAAGCAGATTGGCTATCATTGCTGCCATTTTGAGGGAGAAATCGAGGGGAAAAGAACAAATCCGACCAGTAGACCCATGAATCTATTTCTTGGTTTATTCATGGGCCTACAAACCGGATGTTCTTCCCCTATAGACTCTCATAGATATTGCCACTTTTTCCTTTCCTTTTTTGGTGGTTTTGCCCTGAAATACAACCTTATATATAGAGATGCTATAAGTGATTGCTGGAATTTCAAATTTTGGGGTTGAAGATAAGCAGTTATTACCCATTATAGAGTTATTTCAAAAAATAAATGTGGTTTGACTATTAACTATAGTTAGCTGTTTAAGGGAGACGAAGAGCTGAGCGGAAGAGAGAGTGGGAGATGAAGAGGTTAAGGAGATGAATAGGCAATGGGGAGAGCATTAAGAGATGAAACATGAGAGAGAGAGAGAGAGAGTGAAAGATGAGATTGAAGTGGAATTGTGTGGGAAGAGGAAATCTGATATGGCAGTGTTTGGAGGAGGTAAAAATTTTTCTCTCTGCTTCGAGTTTTAATTTATATTATAGATATTATAGATTCCCCATTTCATTGGAAACGAAAAGAATCCATTTTTCAGAATGAAAATCTTTTATCTCACTACTTTATACTCTATGAATGACAACTAGTTATATGTTAGATTGTATTTGATTTTTTCCATTTTAAATTTTAGTTATTTTATAAGGAAATGAAGAAAAAAAAAAAAAAAAAAAACACGTTACTGAGTTATAATTTATGGAGTATAAAGTAAAACATAAAAAGTAGGATAGATGATTTGTATTCCATTTCAGGGCAGCATACAAAATGCCACGTCAAGCTTATGACTTGTTAGAAAATTCTACATTTTGTGTGAACAATAATTTCCGGTATGTTATCTCCTTTTTCAAATGTCGCATTTTTTGTTGTTTGTCTTGGTCCTGACTATATTCGCAGTAAGATGTGAAATGTCAACAAAGGAATGGAAATTTGAGCACTGGATTTGAAATTGAGTAATGCTAGAGACACAATTAATTTTACAACAAAATGGTTACAAATTGATGTGGCACTGAGGTGTCATAATGCCACTTCAACCATTTAAACACTAGATTAACATGTCATTGTTCATTTAATAAAATCATTATAATTTGAAAACACTTCAAAATGATAAAAAAAAATAAAATAAAAATCTGACTGGCTCTTCCTCTCTCAGTCAGATCTCCACGCTCACGCTGCTGCCCACGCCGCTGCCTCCACACTAGCGCAACGCCCTGAAGCCCAACTCCACCTTTCAGTGCATCCACCCAGCCTGCCGATCTCTCCATGCCAAACTGGTTTTCTTCTCCCCAACCCCCCAAGAAAATCACTTTCTTTTTAGGGCTTTTAAAATGATTTTTATTTTGTTTGGATTTTTCCGATCGTCAAAAGTGTGGTTTTGATCCCAGGATTGTATGGAAATGAATAATGTTTGGTTGGCACTAGTAGAGAGTTTACTTGATGAATTTTGTTTGGTTGGCACTGGCATTCACCATGAGAAATGAAGCTTATTACTCAAAATTAATTTTTTTAATCGGTGATTTCACCACATGTTGACCCATTCACCTTTCTTATTCGGTTTGGACCTAATCACCCTCTCACGACCCATTTTGTTCCCTCTGGCCTCACTCCGGTCCAAGCCATAGTTATCAAATTCTCAAGGAGAATATCCAAGAAGTCTACAACGGTTTAAATTCAGATGCTATTGTTAATCTTCCAAGCCAAAAGCTAGATCAGCTAAAGCTAATTACAATGCCAAGCAATCCACCCCATTTATAAATCAAATAGGTCTGGTGACTCAAAAGTCCTTCATTATAAGAGTTAAAAGGAAGACTGATGAAACTACAAGGTGGGAAGTGGTTCAAAAGAAGATCAAATTGTCCCCAATCTCTGTTCTAATACTGCAGTTTTTGTTTCGGTTTGCTATTGGGTTTTCTAAAATTGAACCCTTTTTGGGATTCACCGCAGTGAACAACAACTGTATGTTGAAGGATAGGGATGTAGAGGTCGGAGTGATCGGATCTGTGACCAGGACAGTGGCTTTGGCAGTGGTCTGTACTCCCCGTTCACGTTAGCCCTTGATGTCATTTTTTATTTTTGTTTGCAACGGCCACGTGTTCCGGTCGATGGTGGCAACAATAGATTGGGAAGGTTTGGATGAAGGATGATATGAGAAAGGAATTGTTAAGTGAGTTTGAGATTTTTATCTTATTTTATTTATTACCTAATATTGAATTAATTTGGTGGAAGTCCAAGTGTTAAACTAATGATACGGTATCCTCCACTTAAAATGTCATATCAGATTGTAACTATTTGGTTGTAAAATTTATTATGTCTTTAACATTACTCTTTGAAATTATATAGCAAAATTAACCCCCACAAAAAAAGTATTGGTGGGAGCACTCTTAAGTCTTACCCACTTCATCAAGCTTGTTTGGTGGGACAATCTAATAAATAAGTGACACTGGCATAAAATAGACACACAGCCAATTGATCTAGGATAGAATATATAATTAATTTTAGGCCAAATTACAAATTACATTCTCTAATTTTGGTTAAAATTCAATTTAGTCCTCTAAGTTTTGACTATGTCAATTCAATCCTCCAACTTACAATTGGTTTCAATTCAGTATTTCCGTTTGATTCTGTTAGTTTGCCGTCTACTGACAATTTTTTTTTCTTTAATTAAAAAATCGACAAAATTAATAAAAATGCAGAAAAACCAGCAAGAACACTATGAACAAGAATACTTAAACTCAGCAAAAACCCAGCAACAAGAAGAAAAAACATAGAAAAATATAACACCAAAAAGCAAGAACACTCCAGCTCATAACTAAGCAAGCAAGAACACATTTCCAATAATAACAGAGAGAGAGAAAAAAAAAAAAAACACAAAAAAACTAAGAATAAGAACACAAGAAGAACCCAACCATAGTCACAACATTATTGACCCCCCCACAAACGGATTCACCAAAGCCATCAAAAAATTACAACCATTTTTTTTTTTTTTTTTTTTTTTTCTTCTGGGGAAACAAACAGATTCGCTAAAGCCAAATTGATAAAAATGGAGCTAATTGTTTTTTTGATTCACCATTTTTGGCATCTATAATCCCCATCAAAGCCACAACTTAATCCTAATCCATTTGGCCATATCTTAACTGATTAGACTAAAACTCATTCGAACCACTGAAGTGGAGCAAGAGAGCAAGAAATAGAGGTTCAGATTGAGTACCTCAAGCTGGTTTCTCAAACACCCAAACGCCGTTGGACTCAACCCAACCCACCACCGTCCGAAGCTCCTGGTTCCCTCGGCCTGAGAAAGCGATAGAGTGAAGAGAGAGAAAGGACAAGAGAGACCGAGAAAGAGAGTGAGATCCAGTCCTCACCGCAACGCACCCAGGCCATGTGACCACCCACGAGAGCGATCTCTCTCTCTTCGCCATTAACAGCCAAACCTTGTCATCGAGAGAGAGAGGGCCTAAAATCTGAGTTTTTTTGTTGTTGATAAGATCGAAGAAAGAGAGAGAAAGAGAGGAATTTCTGTTTCAATTCAATACAATGTTTGTTTTTATTTTTATTTGGCTAAATTGCATAATCGCCCCTGAGGTTTGGGTCATTTGCAAACTAATCTCCTGGAGTTTCAATTTTGCAATATAACCACCTAAGGTTTTTAAATTGGTGAAATTAACCCCTCTAAGTACATTTTTCGTCACTTTTGCTAACACAAATTTGCCACATACATTGCACTTAGGTTTATAATAATTATTTTTTTATTATAAAGTGGTCACATGTAATGCACGTGACAAATTTTTATAAGTAAAATCGACAAAAAAATGCACTTAAAGGGGTTAATTTCACCAATTTAAAAACCATGGGTGGTTATATTGCAAAATCAAAACCTTAGGGGGTCTGTTTGCAACTGACCCAAACCCCAGGGGGTGATTATGTAATTTGACATTTTTATTTCCAAAAAATTATATTTTTTATTTTCCAGGATTTTTTAGTATGAAAAAATAAAAAAAATATTATTTTTTAACGGCAGGACTTTAACAGAGTTTGACTGGAAGCCTTAATTGAAATGTAATCAAACTTAGAGGACTCAATTGATACGGTCAAAACATAGAGGACTAAATTGAACTTTAATCAAAGTTAGAGGGTGTAATTTGTAATTTAGCCTTAATTTTTTATGACTTTTTTGGGTGTTTTTGAAATAGGGTTTCCTTATTTTAAAAGGGACAGTCACGTAAAAGAATGGAAAAAATGGTATATCATGTAAAAGTTATTCCTATTTTGAGAAAAGGTAAAGGGAGTTGCTTAAATTCTCTCTATCATTCTTTCTATGTTGGACACTAAAATTTTGCTGTGTAATATTTAGAGATTATTATTATTATTATTATTATTATTTTCCATTCTCAAACCACATATTTGTTAATTGGATGGCCCTCTACTCCAACTTGAATTCATTTTGGTCAAACTCTCAATCAGGGCTATTCAAAACTAACTCCAGGCATTAAATGATAGTATTGGTCCATAAGTGAAAATAATTTAAGGTCTTTACATTCCAATTGAATTGTCCTAGCTTACTCGAGTGTTGGAATATAGTTTACAGATTATATCATTGACTAGTTTTGTATAAACAATATTGTATCAATTGCATTAGCAATGCATTAGTACCAGAATTCTTAGCAAGCCTCCAATAGTGTATTTGTTATTTCATTGATTGAAGGCGATTCTTGCTTACTTGAGAAACCATGTGCTTCATTTGACTTTTTTTCCAAAAAGAAACCAGGTTTTTTAGGCTGAGGCAATGCACTCTCACTGCCTAACACCACAACCACAGATGACATGCTTGGTCTATCATCAGCACGTTGTTGCACGCATAAGAGGCTAAGATGGATACGATGGAGCACTTCTAACAATGAGCATGATTTTCCTAAACATTCATCAATCAACTCTAGAGGCCTGCCTTCATTCCAAAGTATCCATGCCTGAAAATATCAAAACATAATTTGTCATTCATCTGTCCAGCATATCTAGATAAAGAAATCTAACTATTTGAAACTTACACTTCCAATAAGGACACTGGTGTGGTCTCGATGATAAAACCCTCTACTTCTCTTCCCGCTAATGATCTCAAACAATAAAATCCCAAAACTAAAGACATTGGATTTTGTTGAAAATTGTCCATCAAAAGTATATTCTGGTGCCATATAACCATTGTAGAAAATCACTAGTTTTAAGCAAAAAAATATTAACTAGAGAATTCAGTAGATTGACATGAAGACCATGTGAATAATACTTACTAAGTTCCAACCACTCTATTTGTGTTTCCTTCTAATTGATCTCCTCAAAAAGTTCTAGCCAAGCCAAAATCTGAAATTTTAGGGTTCATCTCATTATCAAGTAAAACATTACCTGCTTTGAGATCCCTATGTATAATTCTCAATTTGGAATCTTGATGAAGATATTGAAGCCCACGAGCAATTCCGCGTATGATGTGGAAGCGCTTGGACCAATCTAACAATCTACTTTTTGTGTGATCTGGTAAGTTTCTAGTTTAAATTAATTATATATCCCTATATTTAAACCAAAAAATGGACTTTTTTTTTTATATATATTCTATGAAATATTGATAATAGAGTTACACTAGCTCAATGAAATGTATTAGGTTTTAGTATACAAACCGAAAATAAAGAAGTCCAGGCTTTTGTTGGGCATGTTTTCATAAACCAGCATATTTTCTTCTCCCTGAAGGCAACAAGCAAGAAGTTTTACAAGATTTTGGTGTTGAAGCTTGGCAATCAATCTTACTTCTTTTTTGAACTCATTCAATCCTTGTTTGGAACTCCTTGAAAGCCTCTTGATAGAAATTTCTTGTCCATCTTCTAGAATATCCTAAAATTTGCATTTGTAGAAAGATTGCTAAAATTTGAAACATAAAAAAATAAAACAATACTCTATCATTTGTCATTGTTTTGATACAAGCACATCACAAATTTACCTTGTAAACAGGTCCAAAACCACCTTCACCAAGCTTGTTGTTGATTGCAAAGTTGTTGGTGGCACTAGCTATTGTGGATAGGTCTAAGAAAGGGAGCTCAAGGTCTTCTTCCTTTTGTCCTTCAATATTCTGATGACCTATAATTTTATTCCACTTGAATTTTACTGAAATAGTAAAGAAATTTAGGAAAAAAAAAAAAAAAAAAAAAAAGGTTTAAGAATCATTATAAGAGCTGAAACATTCAAAAGAGAGAAACAAAAGTGTCAAAGCTGAGACTTGAAGGAAACCAAAAATATGTTTAAATTGTATACATTTCAATTGAGCTGAAATAATAACCAAAATCTCAGATTACTAATTTTGTATCAAAAAGCATTAATCTTATTCATGTGTTATAAGATTAAAGCTTTATGATACAAAATTCTTTCTCCCAGAAAGATACTATCCAACTTGGACAATGAGATTTCCATGAAAATGAATACAATCAATATCAATATATATATATAAAAGCAGAAACCTTCAACTGAGGTTCTGCCAAGTGTCTCTCTTTTCACAGTGTGAGATTTTGCCAAGTGGCATGTTTATCTATGGTTTAAATTTGTCAAGTGATACATTGTTTAAATAAGTCATATCTATCTATCATTTAATTTTTCAAAGTGATACGTTGTTTAAATAAATTGACTTAATGCATTTTATTTATCAAACAGTATTAATCAATTCCAGCCAAACACTTTTAAATAAAAACATTTAAAATAAGTCTCCTACTACTAACAAACATCTTAATAAAATATACTTCTCTAAGATTAGTTTTTTTTATTAAGTTGTTTCAAAATAACATGTACTTTTTATTTTTATGTTAATCTATCTTTATATTTCCCAAGTGATACGTTGTTTACAACTAAAAAGACATATTAATAAAATATCATAATAAAAAACTTTTAAATAAAAAAACAAAGAATAACTATATTTTTAAAAGAAGTCTCCTATTATTAAAAGACATCTTAATAAAATATCATAATAAAAAACTTACAATTATGAAAATCTCCTAAAATAAAAAAATTCTTAAATTAGATAAAAAGAAATATTCTTAATAAAATTAACCGTTTCGCATAAATTTTTCAAGTGATGCGTTGTTTAAATTTCTTAAGTGGTATAATTAATAACATTCAAATTATAATACTAACAATAACAACGGATAATAACAAAATTTTATTAAAAAAATCCAAAATATTTTTCCTACTATTAAAAGACATCTTAACAAAATATACTTTTTCAAGATAAATGAAAAACAGTTAATTTAAAATATACCTCTCAAGTAGCATGACTAATAGCATTAAAATTAAACAATCTCTTCATTCTCCTACTACTAAAAATTACACGTCTCTTCATTCTATCTTCTTCAAAGTTCAGCCTCATTCACACTTAAAAGAATCTCTCTCAATGATCATTAATTTCAAAGAGTGTTGAGAACACTCTATTGCTTCTCTCACTAAAATTGGTATTGTATTTCCATCCCTTATTGTTGTGGTCTTCAACAACATTAAAGGATCTATAATTCCGGTATGAGTACCTCAATTAATTCTTTGTTCTATGGTTCTTTTTTTTTTTTTTGTCTTTCCATATCTTTTTTAATAGAAGGCCTATATCCATTGCCAAAAAAACAAAAGGGTAAGCAAGCCAAACTCATTTGGGTTCTGTTTAACAAATTGTTAGGCTTCACCCATGGTTTGTTGAATTTATCATATTTTTACTTTATAAATATTGTTTGCATTTACCTTCATTGTAGAATTGGTATTACCATATAAAAAAAAAAAAAATCACAATTGATATTTTGGTATAAATTAGTTGCACAACATCTTCGAATCATTTTACACTAAAACCCTATATGATATTGTCTTTTTGAATGCTAAATGGCAGTTCTTAAAGTCCCAAGCTGACACAGACCATTTAATGTACAAAGAGTTATGCAAAACCGTCACAAGGTATGTACTTATCAATTCTACATCAATCATATTTTTCATCTGTATGTTACCAATAGAAAAATATATGTTTTTGAAGTTCCAATAAATAATACAAAACTAATATATTTTAAATTTTGAATTTAGGTTAATGGCAAATGCAGCTAGAAAATAATTAATACCTAACTAAAGATATTGATACTTCAACTTCTTCCTACTAACCTATATTTGTATTTTTCATATAAACATTTTCTATGTTTTTAATGTAGTTAATCATTATACATTTGACTTGATGTAATTTTTTTCAGATATATTTCAATATAAAACATATACACAATTATATGAAAGGTGTGTCACTTCACCATTTTGGATTGGGTATTAGCTAATACGTTATCCAAACATTTACAAACTATTTTGTTCTTCTTCAATTGACAGTTCAAACGTCCATGAGAATAAAGACAAGAAAAATAAAAAAGATTAAACGTATGGTGATAACACAGGTATAGAATTATTACTAATCTATTTCACATGTACTTTCATGAGACAATTATTTTAAAATTTGGATGCTAAATGGCAGTTCTTAAAGTCCCAAGCTAACATAGACCATTTAATGTACAAAGAGTTATGCAAAACTGTCACAAGGTATGTACTTATAAATTCTACATCAATCATATTTTTCATCTGTATGTTACCAATAGAAAAATATATGTTTTTGAAGTTCCAATTAATAATACAAAACTAATATATTTTAAATTTTGAATTCAGGTTAATGGCAAATGCAGCTAGAAAACAATTAATGCTTAACTAAAGATATTGATACTTCAACTTCTTCCTACTAACCTATATTTTTATTTTCATATAAACTTTTTCTATGTGTTTAATGTAGTTAATCATTATACATTTGACTTGATGTAATTTTTTTCAGATATATTTCAATGGTTTAAATAATAGTAATTTATATACACAATATAGTACATTAAATTTTATTATAAATTTAGCTACTATACCTACAAATTAACATATTTTACTGTTTTTGTTATTCATATTAAATAATTGTATCCTACGCATTGCATGTGTCATACGCTAGTATATAGCAAGGAGAGAAGCGTTGTGCTTGTAATAGTGTATATAACAATGTGATTGCAAAGAAAACGAGGTATTATAACAAAAACAAGGGAAAATTACATTTTAAACCCTATAGTTTAGAGGGTATAGCAAATTAAACCCTTCAAAAATAACAAGTTAAACCCCGGAGTTTCAAAAAGTAACAAATTAAACCCCACAGTTTTAAAAGTAACAAATTAAACCCTTGTTTTACTTATATGGGTTGAGCTTTAAGTTGTTAGGCTTACACATCCCATAGACCAATCATATACATTCCATGTATCAGACTTAGGCTTGAACCCTTCTAAACATTGACAGCCAGGAGTCTCACCAATCATACAATTTCCATAAGCACCACATAAACCGTAAGAGCTACATGCGTCTTTTGGATAAGATGTAAACGTGCTCCATTTTTTCTACTTCGTCCCATATGTACCGTTCAAGCGAGTAGCTGGTTACGTTCAAAATTAGTATTGAGGTTTGAAAATTTTCTGTCGTTTGGAATATGTAGTATACCTTATCCTTATTGGAGAAAAAATTGCACCTTATGTCTGGTACACCATTGTGACCATACCTTATCCTTAAAATTTATGTTTTTGCTTCTGCTTTAATGGGAATTGGGCTGGTAGGAACTTTGTTTGACTCGTGGGTGAGTTTGGCAAAGCTGTTTGAAAATGGGTTTTTTGAAAAATCATGGTTTTAATAATTCTTGAATGAAAATGGGCTGTTAAAAAAAGCTGAGAGTATTTGGTAAAATCAATAAAAAAGTGCGGTTTCAATAATCTGAATATTTGGAAAACACCAATCAAAATTGCTGTATAAAGTGTAAATTACCAAAAAGGATAGTACCAATTTCTTTAAAATTTTACCCATTCTCAACACAGTCCAACGCCCAACAAAGTTTTCTTTAAAAATCCTTCTTTTATTTTCCTTCTCCTCCATTAATTATCTTTATCTTTTGTTTCTTTTTTCTCCTCCACATGTTCTCTTCTCTTTCATCTTCATTATTGCTCAATCTTCTTCTTTTTTGTTTGTGTTTTTCAGTCCGAGGGAGTTGGACTCTTCACTCTTTCTTCCTTATGTCATTTTTCTTCTTTCTTTCTCAGTCCAAAGACTCTAACGCACAAAACCACTTTACTCACCATCATAGACGGTAGATCACCTCCTAGTTCAATACTTTGTCTCTTAAATTTTTGTTCCATTTTTGGTTTCTAGTTTTCATAAATGAATCATGTGTCTTTTTTTTTTTTTTTCTTTTTTTTCAATCTTTGTATGTTAGATTAAAAAAAATTGGAAAGGAATTCTAGAAATCGATCGGCGACTCCAACAGCTTTTCACGGTGTGCTATGATGCTTAGCCTAATTGCTGAAGAACAAATGGAGCTCCATATAGAGGATTGTCAAGAAGAAGAGAGAGAGCAAAGATTCTTGGGAGAAAATGTGGGCACGGATAAAATTGGATTTTTAGAAAAAGTTCATGGTAGATTAGGGAAAACATGTGCACTTTCAACGGTAACATCTTAAAATGCGCTTTCCATGGATTCAGCGTTTTCAGAATGGAGCTCAGAGGTCCATTGTGGGAATTATCAACTTCTATTTTGCATTGCACCTATTATTAACTTGTGCTTGTATAGGCTACAGGGTGTCCCCCATTTCATTCCAGTTACTTTTTTAAAGAGAGAAACAAGGTTATGTTAATGGGCACACAAATTGTTGTGCTTCTGTTGTATGGACTAGATTATTGCATCTTATAAGGTAGAAATTCAAAAGTCTCAAAGCATCACTGTCAAGAATGAAATTTATCTTTAGGACATAGTGTTAAACATTAGCATTGATCAAATTTGAGTTTTTCATTCTGTCTTCTATTGCTTTATGAGTTTTGTTTATTCACATCAAAACTTTTTTATTCTGTTTGTTGCTTTGTTTACAGAATCATTGACCTTTTTTTTTTTTTTTTTTTTGTGAAGAATACAATAAGCGTATAAGTTTCAAAATTCAAATAAGATTGATATCACATACTTGGGAATACAACTGTGTCTAACTTACAAAATGTAAAAATGAAAATATCAATAATAGGATATGGAATATAATGCAATTGATATGATGTTTGGCTATCGAGCCTCTAGTATTGAAACCGTAATTTCATTGGTTGAGGATGATTGATTCTTGCCCAATAAAGATGATTTTTTCCCTACAAAGAAACCAGGCTCTTTGGGTTCCGGTAATGAATTCTCACTGTGCAACATCATAACCACATATGACATGTTAGGCCGATCCTCAGGATGTTGTTGCAAACATAAGAAACTAATGTGGAGGCAACGTACAACCTCCGATAGGATGCAAGAGTCTTCTAAGCAAGTATCAATCAGTTCTAAAGGTCTGCCTTCTTTCCATAGGTTCCATGCCTAAAACATTTCAAAATTTCCTATCATCATTTGTGTCATTATATCTAACATAACATAGAAAGTAAATTAACTCTTTTGAGAACTCACATGTCCAACAAGGTTTAGACTATGGTCCAGATGGAAAGACCCTTTATTTTTCTTTCCCCCTAATATCTCCAACAACAATATTCCAAAGCTAAAGACATCAGATTTGACTGAAAATAGGCCATCAATGGCGTATTCGGGTGCCATATAACCACTGCAGAACATCATTAAGAATGACACTCTTTGATTAGGAAAAAAACATGTTGATAACTGAACATGTTAAGAATACTTACTAAGTTCCAACCACTCTGTTTGTATTTCCTTCAGTTTGATCTCCACCACAGATTCTAGCCATGCCGAAGTCAGATATTTTTGGGCTCATCTTACTATCAAGTAAAACATTACTTGCTTTGAGATCTCTATGTATAATCCTCAATCTAGAATCTTCATGAAGATAGAGAAGCCCCCGAGCAATCCCATAGATAATGTTGAAGCGCATAGACCAACCTAAAACTTTAGCTCTGGTTTGATCTGGCAAGTTTCTCATTTATGTTACTTATCCAAAAAAAAAAAGGTTTTTTCATTTATGTTAATATTAATTCTAACTTGAACAATGAAAATAGATTGGAATTTCTTTTAGAAGTAATGAAAAAAAATTAAGTTTGGCAAAAATTATTAGTTTTTGAGAAGTTCAAACCAAAAATGAAGGAGTCCAAGCTTCCGTTGGGCATGTATTCATAGATTAGCATGTTCTCCTCCCCTTCGATGCAACAACCCAAAAGCCTAACAAGATTTCGGTGTTGCAATTTGGCGATCAACATAACTTCATTTTTAAACTCACTTAATCCTTGTCCAGAACCCTGTGAAAGCCTTTTCACAGCAATTTCTTGTCCATCTATTAGTGTACCCTGGAAGTTCACATTTTTAAATAGATTATTGTGACCTTGAATATGATGAGATTTTTTTTTTTCTATGATCTTTATATAAGTGTGTTAGAGTTACCTTGTATACGGGTCCAAAGCCACCTTCACCCAGCTTGTTGTTGCTCGAAAAGTTGTTAGTGGCAGCAACTATGGTAGTTAGGTTGAATAATGGGAGCTCCTGGTCTTCTCTTTGGCCTTCAATGTTCTGATCTATCATCACATTGTTCTCCAATTTCTCTAATAAGAGCAAGATTTGCTTCATATTATACGTAAGAAACTAGAACATGGCAAAATAAAATCTTTAATTTTCATATAATTTGTTTATTGTAGCATCAAACTTATTTCCTTTGCAATTATGTTTTACTTCGAAATCGTATAAATGTATAGTGACTTAGCCTCAAATATGCTTGTTTTAAATTCTGCACTTAGTCATAGTTAAATGCTATTGACATTGTTTGACTTGCGTAATCCTTTCAAAAAGCTTATGCAATTTTTCCTCCTTTCCATGATTTTTTATCAAGATCAAATGAGTAGCTTTCCTTGTTCATCAATTATCATCTTATTAGCTGCTATGTACAAGTTCAATTAAACAATCATGCAATATCTTTTCCAATGTTGGTCAGAGAAAGTAATATTACCTCTACTGTTTGTTCGTTTGCAAATGCAGTAAGGAATCAAGAGCACCCCAAAAACCACAACAATGACGAGGGCAACTAATACTATCACTATTACGTTCTTCTTTTGCTTGTCTTTCACCTCTTCATGGTTGACTTGGCAATAAAAAAGCAAAAATATTTTAGTTGCAGAAGACTTTAATGCAATAAAACAGATGGAAGGAAAAATTTAGCTTTCATGATAGATCAAAATATAAAGAATGATGTTAAGGATAATACAAATTTTACTACATAAACTTTACAAATCGATGTATAACCAATCACAAAAAAATAATTCAGACATTCATTATGTTGTTGAAATTTATCATGTAAATCTTATGTAGTATACTTTGTAGTAATTTAGTATTTTCTAAATACAAATTCAGGAGCGATGAAGATTAAAGGCACATACCTAGGTCCGAAGCATGCATTCGAATATATATATCTTGTCCATTAGCATCGTACCCATTTGAAATCTGTCTAATATCTATTAGATCCCCATGCCAGATGGCGCAGCCACTTCCTTCACCTATGATATGTGAGTTTGAATAAGCTGTACAGTTACAGTCGTTCAAACATTTGACTTTGCATTCCTCAAGATTCATAGTTCCGTTCACCCAAGAATTCGTGGTATCTGGCAATTTGAGACCAACAAATTTTTTAAACCCAATTTTATCTTTATCCTGGCAGCTCAATTCTGTTCTGCGTGCACATCCCTTAGACCACTCATCCGAATTCCATGTTTCTGATGACTTAGGCTTGAATCCTTCTAAACATTGACAAAAAGGAAACTCACTAATGATACAATTTCCATAAACTCCACATAAATTATACTCGTCACATTTGTCTTTTGGATGAGATGTATACAAGTTCTGTATGTTATCTGCTTCGAACCACCGCTCAAGCAAGTTGACGGTTTGGTTCAAAACTAGATATGAGATTACAGACTCATTTATCATGTGGAATATGTAATATACCTCATCCTTATTGGAGACAAAACTGTAGTTGAAAATCTGGTTGGCCTTTATCTCTGGTACACCACTGAAACCATGGCCATTCCATGAACTGCTTCTGAAGTACTTCTCCGAGCCTTTCTTCATAACTATCCCAGGGTAATTATTAAGTTCGATTCCAAATGTCAGTTCTCCAGGAGATGGATCTTCTGGACTCTTCCATGCAGATAGGCGCCGTTCTTGACCAGTCCTTAAGTCCCATCCAAGCTTCATCCCTGGTAGCATTGTATCACAAGGATAGTCAAAGCTTTGCCACAAATAGTTTTCCAGATTTTGCTCTTTCTCATCTCTTACTACCAGATTTCCAGAATCTAAAAGCTGTACTATTGTATTCGAGGCCTGTTTTGTTAAATTTGAAGACCAAACTACAGTAGTGCTATTCTGGCTGAGAAGAACAAGACTCCCTGAGCTGTTTACCATCAACACGCCGGATGAGTAATTGATTGGGTTGAGTCGATTTGCAACCCAAACAACAGTTTTAATTGGGATATTTTTGAACCATATTCCCAAGTAACGATTCTTGGAACTACCAGGATTGAAGAAACCCAGTTCAAAGCTTCCATCTTTAGAGACCAAGGTCATGTCGTCTCTCAAGGACTGGGATTGAGTAATGCTGTTGGCAGCATTTGAGAAATTAGAGAGGAAAACAAGAGAACAGAAACTGATCATTAACAGAAAAGCAAAAATGTCCATGCTTTCTGTTCTTAGACCTCTTAGCCAACATGTTAAACTTAGACCCATTATATGGAGCACTAGTGTAAAGACTTGGACTTAGAGGAAAGTGTAGAATTTTCTAACAAGAGACTTGCTTGAGTCAGTACATGACCCTCTAGGAATTGGTAGGTTTGGAATAGTATATTCTCCATTTCTTCGGAAATGAAAAGAACCCATTTCAAGGTAGTATACAAAGTGTCACCTCAAGCCTAGAAAATTCTAAATTTTGTTGTGAACAATAATTTCCAATATGGTTATTTCCTTTTCCAGATGTCGCATTTTTTTTTGTTTGTCTTGGTAATTGGTGCTGACTATATATGCACTTGGATGTGAAATGTCGACAAAGGAATGGAATAAAGGTTTTCACAATAGTTTCATATATTTTTCGTAAGATTATTTCTTACAATTGACATAAGAGAAAGACTATTAATAGAACAATCATAGTGCCTATGCACCGGCCTAACATAGTGCTAGTGCTGCTAGTGCCTAACCCACTTACAATACTGCTCATGGGAAAAAAATAAAAGAGTTGTTTTTGGTTTTTGTGTTTACAACATACACCAATATTTTTTTTTTTTTTTTGCTTTTAGCTTTTGTGTTTACTGGTGTTTTTAATTTGTACAGTATTGGTTTTTTTTTTTTTTTTTTCCTATATAACCATTGTTGTTAATCTGTTAAGGAAATGAAAATTTGGAAGCCATATATGCTCAATAACTCAATCAGTTCCAAAACCATATATGCTCCGTCCAATGTGGTAGGAAGAAATTCAAAAGGAAATTGGCTCCTTGTGAATCATGATACTGTGTTTTCCATTCAACATTGCAGGATTCAGAGGCCAATCTATCATTTAAAACTTAAAAATGATATATTGGCCTAACTCTGAATCCTGCCAATGAGATATTTTTTCCTTTTGTTTGTTTTGAAATCTTATTTAAAAATGTTAGATTGGCCTAACTTTGAATCCTGCCAATGAGATATTTTATCCTTTTGTTTGTTTTGAAATCTTATCTTTAGAAATATAAAAGAACGTAGGAGAAAGCTTTGATTGAAAAAAATCTAGTATTGCATTATATGATTGAAAAGAAAGGTCGGTCATTAAAGGCCTTTACATATAGATATGGATTAGCCCAGTTCTTTGTAACTAGCCAATGGGAGGATGGATTATGGTCTATGGTCTATATCTATTGATTGGTTTTTGTGTTTACTGGCTGGTGTTTTTAATCGGTATAGTACTGGGTTTTATATATATATATATATAACCATCATTATTAATCTGTACAGTACTGCTCCTGAAAAAAATAACTAGTTATATAATTTTTTTTTTTTTTTTTTGCTTTTGGTTTTTATGTTTAAAGCATATACTAGTATTGTTTTTATTTTTAAATTTGTAATGTACTGATATTTTTTAGTTTATACAAAACAGAATACTAAACAAAACTCACAAAAAGTGTAAATATATAATGCATTTCAAAAATGGTATTTTAGGAATTGGACTAAAATATAATGTCATTCCACCACGTTATTACACTGTATCAAACTATGGAATACAAATTCAGGGTTCTATTTATGTGTTGTTATCAAATTGATGAATAGTAATACTTATTCCATTACAGCTTATTCTATTCCTTGTAATACTAATTCCTATTACAATGTAATAATCATTACCGTGTACCAAACGTACCCTAAAAGTTAAGGAAATGAAAATTTGGAAACCATATATGCTCAATAACTCAATCCGTTCCGAAACCATATATGCTCCGTCCAATGTGGTAGGAAGAAATTCAAAAGGAAATTGGCTCTCGTGAATCATGATGCTGTGTTTTCCATTCAACATTGGTAGGATTCAAAGCTAGGCCAATCTATCATTTAAAACTTGAAAATGATAGATTGGCCTAACTCTGAATCCTGCCAATGAGATATTTTTTCCTTATGTTTGTTTTGAAATCTTATCTTTAGAAATATAAAAGAAAGTAGGAGAAAGCTTTGTTTGAAAAAAATATGGTATTGCATTATATGATTGAAAAGAAATGTCAGTCATTAGGGGCCTTTACATGTAGATATGGATTGGCCCGGTTCTCTTTAACTAGCCAATGAGAGGATGGATTATGGTCTATAATCTATATCTATTGATTGGTTTTTGTGTTTACTGGCTGATGTTTTTAATCTGTATAGTATTGGTTATTTTTTTTTTTTTCCTATATAACCATCGTTGTTAATCTGTACAATACTGCTCATGGAAAAAATAATTAGTTATATAATTTTTTTTTTTTGGCTTTTGGTTTTTGTGTTTAAAGCATATACCAGTATTGTTTTTATTATTAAATCTGTACTATACTGGTATTTTTCAGTTTATACATAATAGAATACTAAACAAGACTCACAAAAAGTGTAAATATATAATGCATTTCAAAAATGGTATTTTAGGAATTTGACTAAAATATAATGTCATTCCATCACGTTATTATACTGTACCAAACTATAGAATACAGATTCAAGGTTCTATTCATGTGTTATTACCAAACTAACAAATAGTAATACTTATTCCATTACAGCTTATTCTATTCCTTATAATTCCTATTACAATGTAATAATCATTACTGTATACCAAAAGTATCCTAAGTCTTCGTTCAAAGTGCTGTCATATTTGTCTTGATTATATGGTTGAAGTTTTCTTCTTGCAAGTTGCACAAATATCTTCATTCAAGAATGTGGACTAAATTCCTTGACGAACTTGTTGTGATGGTGCCATACTTGTCTTCATTAATTTGTACTAGACTTTTCCTCTTGCAAGAGTCAAGAGTTGGCATGCGCGTGGTATTTTGATTTTGAAAGTCTATGTACATGATTTTGAAAGAGTTGCCATTACTGTTTGATGTTTGTGGAAAAAAAATATTGTACATGATTAATCAGAGATTTAGAAAAAAAATAATAATAAAAAATAAAAAAAAATAAAAAAGAAGAAGAAAAAAAGAAGGTCATAATTTGATTGTTTTCATGGATAGATAAAAGGATTGGCACACTGTTGAATAGTCTACTATGATTGAAAGATAAGAGGTATCAAACATTTTCTCAAGGAAAAAAAAAAAAGCAAAACCAGTACCAATTGAAAGGCAGAGGAGAAAAGAAAATGAACACTCCCTTTTTTAGTGAGTACCAAAAAAACAGAACCAGTTTTTTTTTTTTTTTTTTTTTTTTTTTTTTTTTTTTTTTTTTTTTTTAATGTGGGAACCTCGTTAAGGTAGAACCCTTTGGAGTCACCCTTGGAGAGTAAACCCTTGATTGCATGCACCAACCACACAAAATTTTCCCTACATACAACAAGGTAAGTCAAAGTGACTCACCCAAGAATTGAACTAGAGACGTCAAGTCAGGCCAAGAACCTCGCGCCTCCTAGCCAACAAACTCAGCTAGCGCTCAGGTGGTAGAACCATTTTTGATTAACATGCAATTCATGTCTTCAGATTTAAAACTATGTTTTGTGGGACTATGTATGCCAAAACACTAAAATTTAAAATTTTGATTTTGGAGAGTTTGTTTTTGAAATTAAACTCTTTTTATATGTGAATATATCTAGTCCCATTTTGAATTAGTTTTTTGAACTAAAAAATTTATCAAACTAAAAACAATTAAATCAGTTATTTTGTTCTTAGTTGATATGGTTTTGTGGTTTGCCAAACCCTCTTAAACTTTTGGCACAAAATTGCCCAAAAACAATATCTTCAAAACTTCTTAGATGGATTTTTTTTTTCTCCTTAATATATATATGAAGGAGAAGGACGAGGTACACTTTGAGATAAAAAAGAAAAAAGAAAAAAAAATATGGAACTGAAAACTAAAGGTCATATTTGCTTGTTTACATGAATTGACAAAACGATCATCATGTAGGTATGATTTTTTTTTTTTTTTTTTTCCTTTACACATTTAGTTGAAATTCATCTTTTAAAGGACATGGATGAGCAAATTTAGTTAGTGGAAACATGACATAATATTATTGGACAATTTTTTTTTGAGAGAAAAGTCTTTTTTTGTATAAGCAAGATTATTTTGGGGACATACAAAACTTGCTTTCCCTATAATGACAAAGGTAGTACAATAATAATCACAACCTAAAAAGCACAGATATTACAAGTACAAACCCCCGGCGTGTTCGTGTAGAATATGCTGGGAACACTCTTGCATGCAATCCTCATTATATTGGGAGAAAAAAAATATATTTAAAATGAATTCCTTTGATTTTAGATATATTTTTAAAGATTTGATAGTTGTTATTTATTTTTAAAACTTAAAATAAACAAAAAATTTGGGTGTAAATAAATAAGAAATAGCTAAAGATAATATTAATTAATTAATTGTCGTAATAACACTGTGCTGTGTCCTAATTTTTCAAGAATTGTCATGTCGCCGTGTCGGATGTCGTATTGTATCCATGTTTATCCGTGTCCATGCTTCTTAGATCACAACCCAAAGTGAGTATGCACCCTCTAACAAAGAATCTACTTTTTATCATGTTTACCTACCAACTCTACCTTCAGAAAAAAGCTTGGGAGTTCATCTGCAAGAAGGTGTTCCAATCTAAAGGGTTGTCCCGCTGAGTTGATTGAGTTATCAAGTGACACACTTATTTCCAAAAAAAAGTGACATACTTGTGAGATGCAAAGGGTTGCCACTATAGCAGTTGTGCCTATAGGTGATCTTTTCTAAACCAATGACAAGGTTCTCTTTAAGTGATGCAAATTGAATATGATAGCCTTACTTCAAAGTTAGAAAGTAATCCTCATCTCATGAGTACCACTAAAATTCTATCCCTTAGATATCTTGATTTGCCCTTATACCTTAAGTCTTCGTTCAAAGTGGTGTCATATTTGTCTTTGATTATATGGTTAAAGTTTTCTTCTTGCAAGTTGCACAATAATCTTCTTTCAAGAATGTGGACTAAATTCCATGACGAACTTGTATAATATAATTTGTTTATACAGTTTACAAAAAACAACCTTCTATGACGTCCATACACACCAGTTATTAGCAACATTTATAGGTGGTCTACTTATTTCCTAAGTAGCACCATCAAAAGAAATCTTTTAAGAAGTTGCTAAAATGGTGTTGTAGGTAGTGAACTTTCTTATTTTGATATATACATGTTCATTAATGCTTACCATTTCATCACATAATAATTATATACATAAATCAAAGGACAAAAAAATATATATGATGATTAGCAGTATATATGATGACCAAAATAAGAGCATGTATTAAAATTATTGTATCATTACCTGCAAGCTCGGAAGTAGGCAAAAGATGACTCACAACTTCTTCTAGAGCAGCTGTAGTTGTGGTAATAACAACACCATTGAGCCCAACAACTGAGTGACTATATGCACAACTTTCCCGAGAACGATTCAATATCATTAGCCTATTTAGTCTTGCTCTCTTACAACTTTTCGATTGAGGGAGGATTATTGGCTCATTAGATCCCGTACTTCTACTACTTCCACCTTCACGTTTCTTTGAGGATTCCATGTTTATAGAACAAAACTTATTCACCATCCTTTTCTATATACCTGACGTTCCTAAATATTTTATTATTACTTCATGATCACCTCTCACATGACCTTTCCTTGTATTTTAATTGCAATTATTTTTTAGGCAGATGCTTATTGTTGAACATTTTTTTTCTGCAAAAATGAGTTTCCTTTAAGACAAAATGGCCGACAAGCTTGTAGTCATAGATCCTTTTGGAAGGACTAAGCTAACATAAAAGATATTAAGCTAGACGCGCATGCTCCCAAATCTGCCATTGGAACTTGGTAGTGCAGAATCCGTCTTTGAAATGAGAGAGCATTTTTTAATTTGGCTACAATGCCATATGATTGTCTCTCTGCCTTGGAGTTTCAATAACACAATAATTTTAGACTTTAACTTCTCCAAGATATTGACTTGGTTAGGCGGGAACTAGTCCAACAGAATCTCCACATTAATACAAGTTTTTTTTTTTGGAGAAATCACTCCCATCATTTTCCATGGTGCCTTAATTTGCAGCAGCTCCACTATATTTTGTCTAGTGCTCACATTAATTTGTTAAGACTAGAAGAACCCGCTCCACCCCATTAATCCATAAACCAATCATGATGACCCAAGAACAATTTTTTTAAAATTCTCTTAAGTCTGTATCAACAATATCAAAATCCATGATTTCTGATGAGATAGAGGACCATGATGAGCTAGTGGTGTTGGAGCAGCTTGGAGAGACTCAAGGAAGAAGGCTGATTGCCTCTGGTACGAGTAGAGAAGTAGGAGTTCACTGTTTTCCTCTTTAGTAGTGAAAAGATGACATAGGGTGGGCTTCACTTGTAGCAGACATTGAGCCCATAACAGCCAGTTGGTGATTTCTGACCTTTGGTGCCCACGGACAGGCTGTCCAGAGCTGGCTTAAGAGCTGGGCTGCTCACCATTAGGCTCCAACTGTTTCTTTTAATTAACCCAATAATATTTGAGCCCAATAACCCTAATATTAGTGCATCTCGGGCTATGGGGCTTCACATGGGTTTCTTTTGGGCCTTTGAACAGTGCTGAGATGCTCCATAATAAGTCCAAATGGCTTGTTGGGCGCCACATAGGATATTTTAATGGGTTGGGCTTAATGGGCTGGTCTTTTAAATATTCAATTGAGCCCAAATAATTTATTGGAGGCCCATTCAAGTATGGGTTTAAAAAATGGGCATGTATAGCTAGACGCGCATGCTCCCAAATCTGCCATTGGAACTTGGTAGTGGAGAACCCGTCTTTGAAATGAGAGAGCATTTTTTAGTTTTGCTACAATGCCATATGGTTGTCTCTCTGCCTTGGAGTTTCAATAACACAAGACTTTAAATTCTCCAAGATATTGACTTGGTTAGGCGGGAACTAGTCCAACAGAATCTCCACATTAGTACAAGTTTTTTTTTTTTTTTTTTTGGAGAAATCACTCCCATCATTTTCCATGGTGCCTTAATTTGGAGCAGCTCCACTATATTTTTTCTAGTGTTCACATTAATCTGTTAGGACTAGAAGAACCCGCTTCACCCCATTAATCCATAAACCAATCATGATGACCCAAGAACAATTTTTTTTAAATTCTCTTAAGTCTGTATCAACAACCGAAGCAATGAATTGAACTATATATAAAGAGAATAGAAGAGAGAATAAATACAAGAAGAACTTACAGGAGAAAATCTAGAGAAAGAAAGGAAAACATCTCTTACATCAATCTATTATTTCTTCAAGCTTATATTTTCAAATCATTCAAAATCCTTGATTGAAAATAAATTTCTTCAAAATACTTCTTGAGCCATATTGATCAAATTCTTGATACACTATTAGTGTGAACATATTGTATACTACTACTCTTGAGAGAGCCTTTCTTGTATACAATAAATCATTTGTTGAAAAGGTTTAATCTTCACCCGTAAGAAGATTGTGTGTGGTTACTCTTCACCATTTAACGAAGATTTTGTAAAGGTTTGATCTTCACCCGTAAGAAGATTGGGAACGGTTTGATCTTTACCCGCAAGAAGATTGGTAACAGTTTGATCTTCACCCGAAAGAAGATTGTGAACGATTTGATCTTCACCCGAAAGAAGATTGTGAACGATTTGATCTTCACCCGAAAGAAGATTGTGGTTACTCTTCACCTGTAAGAAAGATTTGTAACGGTTTGATCTATACCCGAAAGAAGATTGTCAAATTAGTGAATTTGAGAATCCTCGAGAAGTGATCTTGAGGCGGGGATGTAGGCGGGGAAGCCGAACCTCGATAACAATTATCTTGTTTGATTTTCTCTCTCTATCTCTTACATATTTAATTGCTTATATACACTTGTGCTTGATTTCATATCATATCTA
>BKZX01027674.1:0-21514 GCA_014362285.1 Fagus crenata
AATTAGAGTAATTCATTAAATGTGATGATGATGATGATAAAGATGTGTGTATGCTGAGAAATCTCATTTTAATGAATTATGTCCTTGGTTCCTGTTTAGTCCACATGTTTCTATTTTGTCCCATACATATCATGATTTTTTTTTTTTTTTTTTTAATGTTTCTTGTTAAGGTCCCTCCTCTCACACCCACCTGGCCTCTTGCTAAAGTTCTCAAGGACTCAAAATGGTCATGCATTTAAATTAGCGGTCAAATGGCTCTTATTATTGATTACCTTTTCCTCTGCTTCATTCTTTTCAACATTGCTGGGATTTGATTCCTAAACAATACCCACAGTTTCTTTAGCCAGGTCCACCCTTCGATTCCCTTTTTTTTTTTTCCCCTCACTTTTGGTGAATGTATGTGTGATTTTTATGATGGCTAAACCCTTACGCATCCTTTTTTTTTTTTTTGAATTCTTTACCTGTAAGTCCTCATCTTTCTTCACACTTTTACTCACATAAATTTATCTTATTATTGATTAAGTCATTTATTTTTTGGTGTCCTGCAAAGGTAATGCTCTGTTAAACTTCTAGTATAAGATTACAAATACATATTGAAATATCTCTTTTCTATGTAAAGGTTGTTGTATTAATATAATTGTTGTTTTTCTTTTTCTCTGACAGTAAGACATATAATGTTTTTTTTTTTTTTTTTTTTTTTTTTCCCTTGCTGGTATTTGGGTCTATGACTCAAATTGAAGAACTTTCGAACAGAGAGATGTTGATTTTGGACCATGATTTGCACAACTTCATGTGTTGAGTCGGTGACCTTAATTGGTCAATAAAGTAACCAACTTTATGTCAAGTCCTTGTTTTGGTAGGATTCAGCAAAACCCCTTGCTATATATATAAGGCTTTAGGTCTTATTTGTGTGACACAATATAGAATAATTAGAGAAGGGTTTTTCTCTAGGTTTATTCTTGGTGAGAGAGAGGTTAGGGTGTAATTGGGGTTTGGGTTCTTTAAGAGAGTCCTGGTACCACTATTGTAATCTCTCTATTTTCTTAGTGAAACTTTCTCCTTGTCGCCGTTGGTGGATGTAGGTATATTGCCGAACCACGTAAATTCTTGTATTCTTTATTTATGTGTTTGATCTCTTTCTCTCTTCTTTAATCTTGCGCAAACAGTTAATTTTCACAATAATTGGTATCAGAGTTATTGGTCGAAACAATGATAATTAATGCTTCTATTGCGACGGTAGGCCTAGTTAAGTTCGACGGGACTGGTAACTTTGGGCTATGGCAAAGAAGGGTGAAGGATTTGTTAGTGCATCAAGGTTTGGTGAAGGCTTTGTACGGGAAGACAAAGAAACCAGAGAAGATGACAGACGATGAATGGGAAGAACTAGATATGAAGGCGGTGAGTACAATTCGGCTATTACTAGCAGACGAAGTCATGTACGATGTCATGGAGGAGAACTCAACTGCAGGGATTTGGTTGAATCTAGCGAAAAGATATATATCCAAATCCCTCATGAACAAACTACATCTAAAGCAAAAGTTGTATGGGCTTAAGATGACAGAGGGTGTGGACCTGAGGCAGCACATCAATACCTTCAAACAAATCATTAGTGATATGTTATGAATTAATATAAAATTCGAGGATGAAGATAAGGTGATGATGCTCCTAACCTCCCTCCCGGCTTCCTACGAACACCTGGTGACGACCCTACTTTACGAAAAAGAAACTCTGGAATTAGAAGAAGTTTTTGGAACCCTGTTGGATCATTACCAACGGAAATATAAGGATTCAGCTGAGAGTTCTGGTGAAGGGCTAGTAGTAAAGGGTTATCAAGATCGTGGAAGGAAGAAAGATAAGGATGACAAATCTGCTAAGGGAAGCTCTAAATCCAAGAGTAAGACAACAAAGTGCTTCAAATGCCAAAAGAAGGGGCATATGAAGCGAGACTGTCCAGAATGGAATAAGGGGAAGGAAAAGTCCTCTACATCTGTCAACGTAGTAGCAGACTTGGAATCTAAAGGCGACATGCTTTTTGTTTCATCAAGCACTGACGGTTTGAACAATTCTTGGCTTCTGGATTCCACATGTTCTTTTCACGTGACTCCCCACAGGAACTGGTTTGACACTTATAGGTCAATTAATTGTGGTTCTGTTCGAATGGGTAATGATGCTACATGTACAATTATTGGAATGGGAACAATTAAAATTAAGATGTTCGATGGTGTGGTGAGAACATTAGAAGAGGTTAGACATATCCCAGATATGAGAAAGAATTTGATTTCATTAGGAACCCTAGACTCAAAAGGTTATAGCTATAAGTCTGAGAATGGGATAATAAAAGTTTCAAAGGGTGCTATGGTTGTGATGACAGGTCAGAAAATAAGTAGCAATGTTTATAAATTGCTAGGAAATACTATTCTAGGTGGAGTTGCTGCAGTAGCTGAGTCTGAGGATGATGATACACTCTTGTGGCATATGCAGCTAGGGCATATGAGTGAGCGTGGTATGAGGGAATTGCACAAAAGAAATCTGTTGACTGGGATTAAGTCATGCAAATTAGATTTCTGCAAATATTGTATTATGGGAAAGCAGTGTAGGGTGCGATTTAAAACTGCCACACACAAGACAAAGGGTATATTGGACTACGTGCATTCAGATATTTGGGGGCCAGTGAGAACTCCTTCGAAAGGAAGAGCTCAATATTTTATGAGCTTCATTGATGATTATTCCAGAAAAGCTTGGGTTTATTTATTAAAGAACAAGTCTGAGACTTTTGCTAAATTTAAGATTTAGAAAGCAGAAGTGGAAAATCAGACTGGAAGGAAGATAAAGTGTCTTAGGACTGATAATGGCACTGAGTACAGGGATGGTGATTTCTTGAAGTTCTACGAAGAGCATGGTATCAAGAGACACTTCACAGTACGGAAAACTCCTCAACAAAATGGGGTGGCTGAGAGACTTAACAGGACCATCATAGAGACAGCTAGATATTTAAGGTTGAATACTAAGCTTCCTAAAATTTTTTGGGCAGAAGTAGTGAATATGGCTTGTTATATCATCAATTGATCACCTAGAGTTGCACTTGATGGGAAATTCGCTGAAGAAGTATGGACAGGACAAGAAGTTGATTACTCCTTCATGAGAATATTCGGGTGTCCCGCATATGTTCATATCTCAGGTGAAGACAAGTCAAAACTTGATCCAAAATCAAAGAAGTGCATATTTCTTGGTTTTAAGAAAGGGGTAAAAGGGTACAAGCTTTGGGATCCAGTTGCGCAAAAGGTGGTGATCAAGAGGAATGTAGTATTTGATGAAAAGTCAATGACAAAAGCATTCAAGGAAGAGAAGTCTCAAGCAGCGGAAAGCAGTAATAACATTGGTAAATTAACGTTGCAGGTGGAGCTTGATGAATTAGAGTCTCAGTCAGATGAGGAACCTCACAGTAATGATCAAAAACAGGATAGCACCAGATCAGATAGGCCTAAACGTAACAAAAGACCACCGGTCAAGCATGGTTTCGAGGATCTTGTCTCTTATGGTTTACTTACCAGTAGCGAGGATTCTTCTACATTTCAGGAAGCAATTGAAAGCTCTGAAAAGGATAAGTGGGTGGAAGCTATGGTGGAGGAGAATGAGTCTTTGAGCAAGAACAAAACTTGGGAGTTAACGAAACTTCCAAAAGGAAAGAAACCTATAGGTTGCAAGTGGGTGTTCAAGAAGAAGGAAGTAGTATCAGAAAAAGAAGGGAAAAGATTCAAGGCACAATTGGTAGCAAAAGGATATTCACAGAGACATGGGATTGACTACGATAAGGTATTTTCACCTGTAGTCAGGCATACATCTATTAGAGTGGTATTGGCTTTGGTAGCAGATCAGGATCTGGAATTGGAACAACTGGATGTGAAGACGGCTTTCCTTCATGGGAATTTGGAGGAAGAGATTTTCATGGTACAACCAGAGGGGTTCAAGTAACCTGGTATAGAGAATCTTGTCTACAGATTGAAGAAGTCACTTTATGGGCTCAAGCAGTCTCCTAGACAGTGGTACAAAAGGTTTGATTCATACATGATCCAGATTGGTTATACTCGTTGTGAATATGATTGCTGTGTATATGTTCGTATACTTGAAGACGGTTCTTATATTTTTCTGCTATTGTAAGTGGACGATATGTTAATTGCTGCTAAGAGCATGTGTGAGGTTAATAGGTTAAAATCTTTGCTACACAAAGAGTTTGAAATGAAAGACCTGGGTGCTGCTAAGAAAATTTTGGGTATGGAGATTCGCAGAGACAGAGAGGCAAGAAAGCTGTGGTTGTCTCAGAAAAACTACATCAGGAAGGTACTTGAAAAATTTAGCATGTTGAATGCTAAGCCTGTGAGTACACCATTGGCGAATCACTTCAGATTATCTGGTAGTCAGTGTCTAAAGAATGAGGAAAAAATTGAAAATATGTCAAAGGTTCCGTATGCTAGTGTAGTGGGATGCTTAATGTATGCAATGGTTTGCACCAGGTCGGATTTGGCTCATGTAGTGAGTACTGTTAGCAGGTACATAGCGAACCCAGGGAGAGAGCACTGGAATGCAATGAAATGGATTTTCAGATACTTGAAAGGCACTGTGGAATATGGGATCTTATTTTCAAGACAGCTGGGGACTAATTCAGTTGTAGGATACGTGGATGCAGACTACGTAGGTGAGGTGGATGACAGGAGGTCTACTACAGGTTATGTGTTTACACTATCAGTAGGACCTATTTGTTGGAAATCTACATTACAATCTATAGTAGCTATGTCTACTACAGAAGCTGAATACATGGCTGTAGCTGAAGCTGCAAAGGAAGCATTGTGTTAAAGGGGCTAGTCAAAGAGCTTGGTTTGAATCAAGGTGGAGTTCAGATGCATTGTGACAGTCAGAGTGCCATTTACTTGGCAAAGAATCAGGTTTATCATGCTAGGACGAAACACATCGATGTTAGGTTCCACAAGATAAGAGAGTTGATTGTTACAGGAGATATTGTTCTGGAGAAAGTGCACACTTCAGAGAATGTAGCTGATATGTTGACGAAGCCAGTTACCACGGCCAAGTTCAAGCATTGCTTGGACTTGGTCAATGTTAGTAGCTTGTGATAGCCCTTAGGGGCTAAGGTGATGGCGATGGAGGAGTTCGTTCGTGAGGCTTGACCAATTCAAGTCAAGGTGGAGATTTGTTGAGTCGGTGACCTTAATTGGTCAATAAAGTAACCAACTTTATGCCAAGTCCTTGTTTTGGTAGGATTCAGCAAAACCCCTTGCTATATATATAAGGCTTTAGGTCTTATTTGTGTGACACAATATAGAATAATTAGAGAAGGTTTTTTTTCTAGGTTTATTCTTGGTGAAAGAGAGGTTAGGGTGTAATTGGGGTTTGGGTTCTTTGAGAGAGTCCTGGTACCACTATTGTAATCTCTCTATTTTCTTAGTGAAACTTTCTTCCTGTCGCCGTCGGTGGATGTAGGCATATTGCCAAACCACGTAAATTCTTTTGTTCTTTATTTATGTATTTGATCTCTTTCTCTCTTCTTTAATCTTGCGCAAACAGTTAATTTTCACAACATCATGCAATGGAAGTTACAAAAAGATAAGTAATGGAAAAGTAGGGTCATTCTACACCTACATGCAATTGTTGTCGATTAGAATCTCTGCCGATGGGACTCCTTCTTCAATAGAAGATCAGAAGGCCTTGAATGCTAGACTTTGCACTCAAGGTTTGCTTTAATTCCAACTCATCTTTTTTTATTTCAAATATATTAATTTAATGCATTGTTTGCTAATTTTTGGAGCTGAAGTTGAGAAATGATTTGGGGGTGAGTTGTATCATTTAGGATCAAATTAGTTGGTTTTTTGTTTTTTCTTAACTGTCCAGGAAATTTTAAAGCTAGATGCTTTGAGTTGTCTTTATGATCTGTTTGGTTGCTTGGAAAAAGGTAGAAAACAGAAAAGTAATTAAAGGGTTTAGATTAATATTGGCTTCTGTCGATTGGGACCTGATAATTGGAGAAAAGAAGTATTATCAAAGGGTTTAAGTTTGACACAACTGCTTGGTTAAGTTGAGGTAAATATGTAAAAGTAAAATGGTAATTATCTTTTTATTTATATTTTTCCGTAGCTTTCACAAAACTGGTTAGAGGGTTTGTTTGCCCTTATTGGCAGGTAAATTCAATGGAAATGAGTGTGTGTGTGTGAGAAAAAAATTAAGTCAACTGTGTAGTAAATGTATCTAAGTTTGGTTGGGTGGAATATCTCTTTTCTTGGGTGCTAATTAATGAAAACTTTAACATTCAAAATTATATTTCTGTCAATTGCCTTGACCCTATTTTTTATAGTAGTTGTACAGAGCTAGTGTTTATATAATTATTTGTTCTTTTACATTTACAGAATATGATCATCATAATGACTTACATATGCATATATGTATAATTTGCAGAAAGTGTTCATGAAGGATTCAAGAACGCTTCCATCGTGTGCATTTCCAGTGCTGTGCCAACAGTATGTGATAGTTATCTTTTACTTAAAAAAATTGTGCTGGACCTTTTCTTTGTTTCTAATTTATAATCTACCTTATTTTTGGAGGTCATATTGGTAGGAAAATGAGTTTATAGGGACTCCTTTATCACTTGGGAAGAATGAATCATACATTTTAGATATTGCTTTTAGGAAATGTTGCTAATCATAGTTCATCTACTATATGCTTGAACAAAGGCCTTAGTTTCTATATCTTTTTGAGCTCTTGTTTCCCTTAGTGAATATGTCCTTCGTTCCTGTTTAGTCCACATATTTCTATTTTGTCCCATACATGCAGCTCATGTTTTTTTTTTTAAATGATTTATCAATTTATTTTTTAATGTTTCTTGATCATGTCTTAGATGGCCGTAGTTTGTGTGATTCCTTGGGCAAAGGCAAACCTCAATTATACCGCTCAAGCACTTATTGTATCTGCTGGTTTCTAGTGAACCTTCTCGTTATTATTATGGGTTTGGAACATTGCATTTTAGTTTTATGGTATTCTGCTTCTGACATAGTTTAAAAATACACACTCTATGGATGAAGTCAAGTTTTTCTTGTTTATATGCTGCCATTATCAATATTCTAAAGAAGTTTAGAAGTAGTATCTTATAAAAGAATTTACAAAAGAAAATCTTGAAATAAGCTTCATTTGTTGATTTGTATTCCCCACTTCTGATAGTGTAATTTTGTAATTGGTCAACAGCATCACAATTGCAGCATTCTTCATCATTGCTGATAAAACGACATCAGAGTGTGTGAGAAGAAATTCCCAGCTTGAAGACACCTTGAGATGCTAGGGATGATGCATTGCAACACTAAGTTGCAGTGGTATTCTTTAACATGATGCTTTGTATTAGGATGTCATGCTTGGGAAGGCTTGTTAAGATGTGCTTTTTTTTTTAGTTTCTCATTGTTGAGCAAGAAGGTTAATTTTTACTTCTATCAATAGTTGTTTTTGACTCATTTTAGTTGAGTTCAATGTGGGGTTACTCTGGTGATTTATTCTGCACTATAAGAGTTATAAGTCGGACCTAGCTTGCCATCTTGCAGTGTATTTCTTCTATTTTTAGTGAACTATCTTCTTGGAATCAAATACTAAGAAATAAGAGCACATGGAGCTATTCCTTTGTCTATTGATAAGAAAAGTATATAGCATCATGTTAAATACTAAAATGTGCTTTCTCTCTAATTGGTAAAATGCGATTAAAATACAAGCGTAAGGTATTAGTCGTAGTTGTAATAATAAAATTCCTGCTTTGCTTTGACTTAAGATATAATTACTACCAGTGATCGGAATGACATACATATGATAGAGGTTTGGGAAGAAGCATTGAGTCAAATTGGTGCGAACGGATTAGGTCAACTTGAGATTGAAATATCTATTGAGAGCATGGAGGTGGAGAAAATTGGGGTCCGTTCGGAACATGAGCAAGACATTGAAGATCCCAATCAAACTATGACTCAGTGCAGCAACAACAGATGCACACTCTATGAGGTTCTGGGTCTTCTCCATCATGATCTTGATGATTTAGCCTCAGAAGGTACTAGAAACAAGCGAAGCCATGATGAGGATGATGGGGCTGGACCTAGTGGAGAAGGCTATTCTATTGAGGAACCACAGACAAAGAGAATTCAAAGACTCTGAGGAATTTAGCAAAGAGCACTTTTTCTCTTTTTTACCTGTAAGTTAAAGACTAGTTTAAATTACATCCATCATCTTTCTTCTTCGTCCTTTTTTCTTTTTTTTTTCATCAGGTTTGAATGATACAAAATTTTCTTGTTGTCTTGTTGGTGCACTTCTATTTAATGGAAAGTAAGAGGGATAGTTACCAGAGCGACGTTGAAGAATTAGCCAAGTAAGGTCCCTCTCACACCCACCTGGGCAAGAGCTAAAGTGGTCAAGGACTAAAAATGGTCAAGCATTTAAACTAACTGTCAAGTGGCTCTTATTTTTTTATTAAATTATGTTTGCTTTTGGTGTCCTACAGATGTAATGCTCTGTTAAACTTCTATAAAATTACAAATACATATTGAAATTTCTCTTCCCTATGTTAAAGTTTTTTTTTTTTAATTAATATAATTGTTGTTTTTATCTTTTTCCAACAGTCAGACATATATAATGTTTTCTATTTTTTATACCTTGCTAGCATTTGGGTCTATGATTCATATTGAAGAAATTTCGAACAGTAACCTCGCTTGGTTCAGATGTTGATTTTGAACAACTTTTTAGACTGTATAGTAGTATTACAGCTACATGCAATTGATGAAGTTAGAAAAAGAAAGGTAATGGAAAAGTAAATTGAAGTTTGCACAACTTTTTTCTGTTTGGTAATAAAAGAAAGCAAAGTGAATAATTTTTTTATTTGACACCAAAGATAAATACAAGTGAAAGATCTTTGAGTAAGTCATAGTCCATACAATACAAAACAGTAGAAGCCTATGTCAAATACAAAAAGTCTGCTGCATATCTGGCTAAGTATTTGGTATGCTGTAGCAGAGTAGGAGACACATTATAGAAATGAACTAGTGCTGCATATCAGCATTTGTCTTCAAAACAAGCAAATCTTGCCACATTCCGTGGTTGATCCAGCATGTGGCCTTCCTTGTGTGTTTCTCCTTATTGACAAACATCTCTGGATGTGCTTAGGATAATAACCCTTTGAGGTTCAAACTTGCTAGATGGAATAAGGATTGTCTGATCATTAAGATTGATATAGCTCTTTGTTGTACTGTCCATGTGAAAACTCTTTGAAACATAACATTTCCTTCCCTATCCTTTATTTGTGCAGCAGCTCCCCAGTCTGTTTTCTCTTTTTGTCTAGCTCTGTGTTGTACTATCTATGATTCTATTCAAATGCCCTTCCTGTTGTGCATCACAATGGGCATTGGTCCATAAATCATATAAGCAAGAAGCATACCGAGTTTGTATTTGTGGTTGTGACCAAAGAGTCCATTGGTCTGGGTAGTTCTGTTGTTTTTGTAACAAGGAGATAAACCACTGCTGAAGTGATAAGTGCAGGAGTTCATCTGTTTTGAGTATGATTGGAGATGCAAACCACACCAGTCTAGGTGTTTCGTAATACCAAAAGGGATGTTCTAAAATATCGCCTGTTGACAAAATCCACAAGTTAAGTCCAAACTTGTATTGCTGTTATGTAGTTCAGATTTCACTGCCAATGATATTGGTTTTGAGCTGTGTGATTTTGAGTTCCACTGTTTTGTTGTTGACTCAGTAAATGGTAGCCCTTTTTTACTGCAAACTCTCCTGATGAGGTATATGGGCGCCATATTAAGGTGTCCTTTGGGTTAAAGAAAGATATTGGTTGTTGAGCAATTTGCAAAGCATCACTTCTTTCATACAAGGAATGTAATAGGGAAAGATTCCAATTTTTTGTTTCATTGTTGATCAGGTCAGCAACTTTGTCTAGGGTGTCTGTGTTTCCCAGCAGTATTTCCCTTCATTTTTTGCCATAGTTCATGGTATATACGAATAGTGCTTCCATCCTCTACCCTCCAAATTGCTGAAGTAAGGATAGTGCCCCTTGTTGTCATAATGCTCTAACATGCCCATGATGCAGTAGGTGGAACCTTTGCATTTTAAGTATTGAAAAAATCTCTGATGTAGCATGGGCTGATTTTACCCAAGGCGTGAGAACAGCCCAAGGTTGACCTGCCTATTAGTCAAGCCCATGGAATAATTATATGCTTTTTCTTAGGTGAATGATTTAGTTTGGGAAAACTCATAACCTAGGATTCTTGATGTAAAGTCCTACACTAAGCTTGCCAGCTAGGTTTCATGCCTGAGTTTGAGATTACATATATTCATCTTGATGCTTTCAAATTCTAACTTTTGGCTGAGTTTCTTTAAATCCGTTGTGCGTGTGCAGGACATTGCAGAGCATTTGATGACATTATTTCTTAAACATTGTGAGCGTGGAAATCGCTGCTCATACGAAGGTTCAACTCCACTAGGCATGTTTCATTCATGGGTAATGTTATCTGTGAAACCCATGGAAATGAGTTGATTTCTCCTCAACTTGTGATGTCACAACAATTTGGTGATAGCTTTTCTTCCTTCATGACAGATTGGAGCAATGTACTGTAATTCGGAACTTGCAATGGAGAAGTATAATGAGATACATACCTGTGACAGGGGCTATGATGACAATAGAAATCAAGTCAGTTTTTGTAGTCTAATTTGCTTTCAAATATATTACCTTCATGAATATTTAACAACATTAGTTTTGGTTGAGATTAAAGCAAAAACATTTAATGGGAGTGCTTTTGTTTTACTTGGTACAGGTTTGGGGAGCAAAGGAAGGTCCTTATGAGTTCAAGCCTATTCCTGCCTCTTGTTTCAATGACTTATTCTTCGACTCTTGTCAAATAATGTTTCATTTTCATTTACCACCTTCAATTTTTTACAGTTTTGTTTAGTAGAATATTCACAAATTTAATGTTATAGGCAATAAACTATGTCTGTAATTAAATGACTTGAGGAAAATGTCTGTAAGAGAAGGTTCTGTTTGTGGTAAGACTTTTTAAAATTCACTCATAGGTTGACATTATTAGTTCTAATATTATTCACTTTGAATTTTGGTTAGCATGATATTTGATTGTGAACTCATGACTGTAATCAATTCAAAGTTATACATGATGATTGTAATTCAAACGAGCAATGTTTGACCGATGAAAAAAAAATTACTTGAGGTTTCTGACGTTTTATCTCATTATGTATTATGTTTTGATATTGTTTATACAATCCTGTTGTGAAAATTAACTGTTTGTGCAAGGTTAAAGAATAGAGAAAGAGATCAAACACACAAATAAAGAACACAAGAATTTATGTGGTTCGGCAATATGCCTACATCCACCGGCGACGACAGGGAGAAAGTTTCACTAAGAAAATAGGGAGATTACAACAGTGGTATCAGGATTCTCTCAAAGAACCCAAACCCCAATTACACCCTAACCTCTCTCTGACCAAGAATAAACCTAGAGAAACCCTTCTCTAATTATTCTATATTGTGGCACACAAATAAGACCTAAAGCCTTATATATATAGCAAGGGGTTTTGCTGAATCCTACCAAAACAAGGACTTGGCATAAAGTCAATTATTTTATTGACCAATTAAGGTCACCGACTCAACAAATCCTGAATCCTTGCCTAGATAATATGCGGTTTTTTAAGCTGGGGAATCTATATTGCTTGATTAACCAGCTGAGTTGGGATTATTCTCCTTTCTCTAGTGAAGATCTTCTACTGGTAATAACACTAAAAAGAGAAATACCATACACACTAACAATGGAGAGACTGAACCAAAATCATCATATGAGAAAACATCTATTTGTTGAACACTTAAGCTCCTATACTAAACCATCATACAATCTGTCTATTGGCTGCAAAAATCGGTAGAACAAGGCGGCTCTGTAATTCTTGTGGATGCCTTATGTGAATTGTTGGATTTTCTTTTATAATAAAAGTTAATATTTATTCCATTTGAAAAAAAATATGGATACCCGTAAAGTTCATAATTGGGAGCAGCAAATTACAAATGATATGTGCCATACAAGGCCCCATTTTTTTTTGGATAAGGGAACCAATCATGTTTTCCTTTATTTTATTTTCCTTTCTTCGTTCTTCTCCAACTTGCAAGACTGTCCAGACAGTGAATTAAAAAGCTGCTTAGAAGTACCCATAAGCAATTGGAATCATCTATTAAATATGTATGAAAAGTGAGCAAAGTAATATTCCTAGTTCCTATGCTTTATGCATATCCCAAAATTTGCACATAACCATTGCAATATTTGTCCTTCAAAGTTTCCCCTTTTCGGATATTAGCTAATTGCCATTTAGGATCAACCTTCCTTTTTGCTAACTGCTTATTAAAGATTAAGCTGGCCTCTCATTCAACCCCCTACTATTTGAATATGTAGACACTGAGGCTCTGTTTGTTTCGACGTAAAACATTTTTTGTCGTAAAATGTTTTCAAATGCAAATGATTTCTAGGAAAATATTTGTTTTACCAGTGTTTGTTTGCATTCTGAAAAATGCTTTGAAAAATATTTTACGATATTTGGCGCAACGTAAAATGAAAAAATGTTTTTTATTTTTATTTTTATTTATTTTTGTTTTTTTTAACTTTTTTATTAAAAACCTAAAATAAAAAGGTATTTATTTTAGAAGTGTAAACATCCATCCATCACAACATTGTGAAACTAATACAAGTTTTTTCATATGATAAATAAACATGATAAATGAAAACAACAAACAATGGGCACCATCCAAAATTATAGTTCATAACCATTCGCATAACATATATAACCATAATACTATTCATCCAATTTTTAATACATAATCAAAATACTAAACATAGTTCCTAAATACATAACCATTGTTCCATAATATTACACATCAAGAGATTATCCAAAATAGTTAACATTGTCCATAATACTACTACCATCAAAGTATTTAGAAACCAACCAAAATAACCCACAAAATATCTTAAAAAAAAAAAAAAAGGAAATCGAACAAAAAGAAAAGAAAAAGACGAGAAGAAGTAGATTGGCGGCAAGGAGGTTGAGAACAAGCAGATCGGCGGCTAGAAGACGCTGAGAATGAGGCGAGATCGACGGCGAGAAGACCCCCTGGTGTGTGCGTCCAGATTTGCGATGGGCACCGTGGAGATCGGCGAGTGCGAGAGAGAGACCAAGAGGGGCGGTGCTGTGCAAGAGAGACCAGAGGAATGGGAAGCGTGCAATAGACACCAGGGGGGAAGGGAGGCGTGCGAGACACGGGGTGGTTGAGAGAGGCTCGGGCTGGCTGGGCAGAGGAGAAAGAGAGCAGAGACAGTGAGAGGTGTGAAATGAGTGAGAGAAGCATCACGCGTGTTTTGGAAAATGGTTTACGAAAATTTTTTCCGTAAACCGTTTTCCTAAATTTCCTTAACAATTTTCCGGTCAACAACAAATGTTTTTTTTACTTTGATTTTAGAGCGAAACAAACACTTGCAAATGATGAAAACATTTTACGGAAAATGTTTTACGTCGAAACAAACGGAGCCTGAACTAAAACCAGGATAATGTCTGTGCATGGGGCATTTGAATGCACCCCTCAATGGATCAATCTCTCCAAAGAACACTACACAAATTCTTGTATCATCCTACTTTAACACCCCAATATCTCGTAAATCTTCTCCAATTGATGGTGTGATCTATATGGATTGCATAATGCCTTCCTCAGTTCTCATCCCTTGGCAATGGAGAATGGCATTCCTTTGGTGCCATATATCGTACACAGTTGTACCTGAGGCAAATTGACATACAATGGCCCATAGAGATTTTCCCTTCCACTGATTTTCTCCCCCACAAAAAACTTAGGGGAATTAATTAAGCAACATTCATTCTTTCCAATATTTTTTTCTAGTGAAAAATGACTCAAAAGTATAAGGACTCAAAATAGTAAGCAAATTTATAGAAAAAAGATGGGGGAGAAGAATAGTCAAAAAAAAAAAAAAAAGAGAGAATGTTTGGAGAAAAAATGACGGTAATATAAGAAATAATGGGAAGAAGAAGAGTCACAAATAAAGAGGAAGAGTTGAAGGAAGAGCAAAGATAAGATGAAGAATAACGTGAAGAAGGAGAGTAAAAAATAATGGAAGGAAATGATTGAAAATAGGTGGACGTGGCACCATAAGAGATTAGTAAAAAAGCTTAGTTCTGCATTTGTCCAAACTGGAATCCATCAAGCCCTATGGTTGCTGAGAGAAAAATAAAATGGAGCTCGAAATTCAACGCAAAGACTACACATTTTCAACGTGATTCAAGTGTTGAACCGGGGAACATATCAAAGTCAAATTACGTGTAATGAAGCCTGTAGACATGAGCACTCAAAGTCTGAAACACCATTTAGCCTCATGACACGTGTGCCAACCTAAGAGATAAACCACACATAACATAACCACATAACCCATCCCCACCATTTGTGTTTTAACTTTTTATCGAATTATCAACAAACCCAGACGAGTTTAACAAGCCACTTCTGTTGAAACTTGAAAGTGAGATTGGCCTTGAGGGACGACTCCACTTTGTGAGCCTCTAGTTCAATTTCTCATTAAAAAAAGAAAAGAAAAGAAAAGGTAAGGTTTGATCGATCTGATTAAGGAAAGGATTCAAAACTTGCATGAAATAGTTGTATTTGATTTTTATTTTTTATTTTTTCTTTTCGTGCAGATCTATTTCGTGATTCAATATTTACTTGTTTATTTCCAATGGATTTAATGGACGTGACCGCCTCCTCCTCTTTCCCAACTTTTTCTTCAACTGCACGCTGGAAGTATGATGTCTTTCTCAGTTTCAGAGGCGATGACACCCGTAAAACTTTTACTGACCTTATATATGATGCTTTGAGGCAGAAGGGCATTAACACCTTTAAGGATGATAAAGATCTTGAGAAAGGAGAAACCATTTCACAAGAGCTCTCGAAAGCAATAGAAGAATCGAGATCTGCTATCGTCATTCTCTCAAAAAACTATGCATCTTCAGCTTGGTGCTTAGATGAACTTACAAAGATCATTCATTGCAAGGAAGAGATGCGAATGAGAGTTCTTCCTGTTTTTTATGATGTGGAGCCATCCCATGTACGAAAACAATTAGGGACTTTTGCACAAGCGTTTATTGAACATGAAGAATGTTTCAAGGAGAACATAGAGAAGGTGAAAAAGTGGAGAGCTGCTTTGAGTCACGTGGGCAATCTCACTGGATGGACTGTAAGGGATAGGTATTTTTATTTTACATATATTTATGTCTTTTAAATTATGATGACCCACCTCATATATGTAACTCCATATTTAACCGTAAGCAAATATACCTCCATATTTACACTTCTTTCAATTTTGTCCTGAGTCAATCAATTTTGATATTTTTGTTTTAGTCAACCAAATTGAACACCAAATATCTATAATATTGTTATGCGACCTACTTTTTTGGTGGTTGAAACTCACCAAATATAGTTCTCTTCATTGCAACTATTTGTTTGAAGTTATCCAAAGTATTGTGGGACAGATATCACGTAACTTGACTCATGAATTCTCAGATATTATTGAGGACTTTGTAGGAATAGACTCTCGAGTGGTGGAATTGGAGTCGTATTTAGCTATAGGGGTAAATGATGTTCGCTTTGTAGGGATTTAGGCGATGGGGGGGATGGGTAAGACGACCTTGGCTAGAGTTGTTTACCATATGGTTTCTCAAGAATTTGAAGCATGTAGTTTTATTGAAAATGTTAGGGAAAATTTTGGAAAAAATGATTTATTTCAACTACAAAAAAAACTTGTTTCTGACATTTTGAATTTGAATATAAAGGATACATGTGAAGGGATTCTCGTGATCAAGCGTAGGTTACGTTATAAAAGGATTCTTCTTGTTCTTGATGATGTAAATCATCCAAAACAGTTGGAAATGTTAATCGGGAAGCATGATTGGTTTGGTCCAGGCAGTAGAATTATCATAACCACAAGAGATGAGCATTTGTTGAAGACACTTGAAGTAGATGAAATATATGAAGTTAAAGGATTGAATGATGAAGAAGCTCGTCGCCTCTTTTGTTTGAAAGCTTTTAAAAAAGAGCGTGTCCCAATTGATTACTTAGAACTGTCCAAAGATTTTTTAAGTCATGCTGGTGGTCTTCCTTTAGCTCTTGAGGTTTTAGGTTCCTTTTTGTTTGGAAGAAGTATTGTTGAATGGGAAAGTGCATTAAAGAGGCTCAAAGAATCTCCTAATGGAGAAGTTCTCAAAGTACTTCAAATAAGTTTTGATGGACTTGAGAACCCAGAGAAGGAAATATTTAAACATATTGCATGCTTCTTCAATCATGAGAAGAAAGATCATGTAATAGAAATACTAATTATTCTTGGCCATCATGCTCACATCGGATTGAAGGAACTCATTGATAAATCTCTCTTGAAAGTTCTGGAAAACGATATATTGCAGATGCATGGTTTACTTGAAGAAATGGGCAGGTACATAGTTCGTCAAGAGTTTCCTAATGAGCCCGGGAAGCGTAGTAGACTGTGGCTTTATAAAGACATTGACAACATGTTGAAAAGAAATACGGTAAGAGGTTATTTAGAGAATTTGAGCTAATAACTTTTCTTCTTGTTTAACAAATTTAAAATTTGAATAGCTATGCTTATATTGTATTTTGCAATTCAACAACTCCTTCATGATAATTAGGGAACGGAAGCAGTTCGAGCCATCGATGTAAGGAACAGTTATCTTGAAGAAAATGAGGTAGATTGGAACCCCGAGGCCTTGTCAAAGTTGTGCAATCTAGAATTTCTTAGAATTCGTAATATTTGCCTTAAACATGGCCCCCAAGATCTTCCTAATAATTTAAGAATTCTTGATTGGAGTAAGTATCCTTCAAAATGCTTGCCAGTAAGTTTCCACCGGATTGAGCTTGTTCAACTTCATTTGCCACATAGCAATATTGAAAGACTTTGGATAGGAATGAAGGTAAGAGTGCTCTCCTTGTACAACTTTGCTTTTCAATTTCAATAAACGGAGACTAGGAAGATAATTATTCTAACAATGTTTTTTTTTAATAGATTTGTGACCAGTTGAAGCTCATTGATTTGACCGACTCCTCGAATCTGATTGAAATCCCAGATGTCACTGGAATTCCAAATCTTGAGGAATTAATTCTTGAAAGGTGTAGCAATTTACAGGAGCTTCACCCATCTACCAGAATTCATAAAAAGCTTATTCTTCTGGATCTAAAAGGGTGCACAAAACTGAGTCGTCTTCCAAGCAAGTTTGAAATGGAGTCTCTTGTGGATCTTTATCTTGATGGTTGTTCAAATGTCACGAAAATTCTGGAATTTGGAGGAAACATGGGATGCGTACAGTATCTTTCTTTGCAAGACGTTGCTATTACAGAACTACCTTCATCAGTTGAATGTTTGACTAGCCTTAGAACTTTTATTCTAAAAAATTGCAAAAATCTTGTGTGTCTTCCTAGTACCATTTGTAATTTGAAGTCTCTTGAAGATCTTGATCTTTATGGATGCTCAAAATTGGACGAGTTGCCAGAGAACTTAGGAATTTTGGAAGATCTCATGTATCTTGATTTGGGTGGAACAGCTATAAAAGAGCTGCCATCATCAATTGGACATTTAACTAGTCTTAATTATTTGAAAATAAAAGAATGCAAAGATCTTTTGTGTCTTCCTAGCACCATTTGTAATTTGAAGTCTCTTCAAAATCTTCATCTTTATGGATGCTCAAAATTGGACGAGTTGCCAGAGAACTTAGGAATTTTGGAAGGTCTCTTGCATCTTGATTTGGGTGGAACAGTCATAAAAGAGTTGCCATCATCAATTGGACATTTGACTAGTCTTACTTATTTGAAATTAAAAGAATGCAAAGATCTTTTGTGTCTTCCTAGCACCATTTGTAATTTGAAGTCTCTTCAAAATCTTGATCTTTATGGATGCTCAAAATTGGACGAGTTGCCAGAGAACTTAGGAATTTTGGAAGGTCTCTTGCATCTTGATTTGGGTAGAACAGCTATAAAAGAGCTGCCATCATCAATTGGACATTTGACTAGTCTTACTTATTTGAAAATAAAAGAATGCAAAGATCTTTTGTGTCTTCCTAGCACCACTTGTAATTTGAAGTCTCTTACATATCTTGATCTTTTTGGATGCTCAAAATTGGAAAACTTGCCAGAGAACATATGTAATGTTAAAGGTCTGATAACACTTACATTGAGTGGAACCGCTATAAAAAATGTGCCTTCCTCCATTGTTCTCCTTGAAAATCTCAAATATCTAACTTTTAAAAAGCCAGCATATTCATTTGATCCCAATTCAACAAGCCATGGTCTCGTGGGTCTTACATTGCCTTCCTTATCAGGTTTGACTTCTTTAACATTCTTGGAGCTTCGTGACTGCAATATTTGGGAAATCCCCAATGATATTGGCTGCTTATCCTCTTTACGGGACTTAAATCTAAGTGGAAATAGTTTTGATTCCTTTCCTGGAAGCATCTCAAAACTCCCTCATCTTGATCGGCTAGTTTTGGAGGGTTGCAAGAGGCTTCGAGAATTACCAGATATTCCGTCAACTACTTTTGGTGTATATGTAAACTATTGTACCAATATCTCACTGAAGAAATTGCCAGGAGAAAGGGATCCATGCAGGGATACTTTCACCCGATTGAGTTTACACTGTCTCAACTGCTTCAAATTGATGGAAAATATTCAGGTCTCTCTCAAAATTTATTTATTTATTTTTATTTTTTATAATTCATCTTTCTCTTAGTTCTAAACATCATGCTTTATATATTTCAGGGACAAAGATGTCCAGTACCAGACAGAGCTTATATGATGATTATGCCCGGAAGTGAAATTCCGAAATGGTTTAGCAATGAAAGGTTTAGCTATGAAAGTAGGGGTTGTACAGTGAACATACAAATTCCTTCTTATTATAGGTATAGGTATGATGGATGGTCAATTAAGATATGTGTTCTTTTTGGTAAGTTTCATCAATACCCTGGAGAGTGTCGTCTTCAATGTCGGTTAAAAGCCAATGGAAGTCATGTGCTTAAGCTAGATGACGTTCCATTTAACGAAAAATATGGTAGAGTTGAATCGCCTCACGTTTGGCTGATCTATTTGTCTCATAAATATTTGTCCCATCCTTACCAAGGCTTTAGATCGAAATAATCAAACAATGGATTAAATCAACTTCAGATTGAAGTATCAAACCGTAGGAATCCACAACAGAGCTTGGAGGTGGAGAAAATTAGGGTTTGTTTGACACATGAGCAAGACATCGAAGATGGCACAGTGCAACAACAACAGCACCATCACGATACTGACGATTCAGCTGCAGAAGGTACCAGAAATAAGCGAAGCAATGATGAGGATGATGGGGCTGGACCTAGTGGAGAAGGCCACTCTAACGAGTAACCACAGCCAAAGAGGACAACCACTTACTAGAAAAGGAATCATGGGTCAACGAAATTCTTTGTCTTCATTGATTACCTTTTCCTCTGCATATTCTTTGGGTTCCTCTGCTTCATTCTTTCAACATTGTTGGGATTTGAAATCTAAACAGTACCCACAGTTCCTTTAGCCAGGTCCACCCTTCAATTCCTTTTCTTCTTCTTTTTTTCCTTGCTTTTGGTGAATGTATATGTGATTTTTATGATGACTAAACCCTTATGCATCCTTTTTATTTATATTTTGACTTCTTTACCTGTAAGTCATCATCTTTCTGCATACTTTTACTCATTTAAATTGCTCTTATTATTGATTAAGTAATGCTCTGTTAAACATATTGAAATATCTCTTTCCTATGTAAAGGTCTGTTGTATTAATGTAATTGTTTTTTCTTTTTCTTTTTCTCCGACAGTCAGACATATATAATGTTTTTTTCTCCTTGCTGGTATTTCAGTCTATGATTCATATTGAAGAAATTTCGATCAGAGAGATGTTGATTTTGGACCATGATTTGCACAACTTCATGCAATGGAAGTTACAAAAAGAAAAGTAATGGAAAAGTAGGGTCATTCTACACCTACATGCAATTTTTGTCGATTAGAATCTCAGCTGATGGGACTCCTTCTTCGATAGAAGATCAGAAGGCCTTGAATGCTAGACTTTGCACTCAAGGTTTGCTTTCATTCCAACTCATCTTTTTTTTTTTTTTTTTTTTTTTTTAATTGAATGCATTGTTTGTTAATTTTTGGAGCTGAAGTTGAGAAATTATTTGGGGGTGAGTTGTATCATTTAGAATTAGTTGTTTTTTTTTTTTTTTTAAACTGTCCAGCTGCTTTGACATTCTAAAGCTAGATGCTATGAGTTGTCTTTATGATCTGTTTGATTGCTTGGAAAAAGGTAGAAAACAGAAAAGTAATTAAAGGGTTTCGATTAATATTGGCTTTTGTCAATTGGGACCTGATAATTGGAGAAAAAAAAGTATTATCAAAGGGTTTGAGTTTGACACAACTGCTAGGTTAAGTTGAGGTAAATATGTAAAAGTAAAATGGTAATTATTTTTTTATTTATATTTTTTCGTAGCTTTCACAAAACTGGTTAGAGGGTTGGTTTCCCTTATTGGTAGGTAAATTCAATGGAAATGAGTGTGTGTGTGTGAGAAAACAATTAAGTCAACTGTGTAGCAAATGTATCTAAGTTTGGTTGGGTGGAATATCTCTTTTCTTGGGTGCTAATTAATGAAAACTTTAACATCCAAAATTATATTTCTGTCAATTGCCTTGACCCTATTTTTTTTAGTAGTTGTACAGAGCCAGTGTTTATATAATTATCTGTTCTTTTACATTTACAGAATCTGATCATCAGAATGACTTACATATGCATATATGCGTAATTTGCAGAAAGTGTTCGTGAAGGATTCAAGAATGCTTCCATCACGTGCGTTTCCAGTGCTGTGCCAACAGTATGTGATAGTCATCTTTTACTAAAAAAAATTGTGCTGGACCTTTTCTTTGTTTCTAATTTCTAATCTACCTTGTTTTTGGAGGTCATATTGGTTAGGAAAATGAGGTTATAGGGACTCCTTTATCACTTGGGAAGAATGAATCAAACATTTTAGATATTGCTTTTAGGAAATGTTGCTGATCATAGTTCATCTATTATATGCTTGAACAAAGGCCATAGTTTCTATATCTTTTTGAGCTCTTGTTTCCCTTATGTGAATAAGTTATCTGGATCATTGAAACTCTTTGGCTTGTGGCTACTTTAGCTGTGGATGACAAAGCTGCTGCACGTTACCTGGTACTTTTACCTTCTTTTAGAGCAATTAGTGTAAATAAATCATCAAATTTTTAGGTAAAAAGCAATTAGGTTAATAATAATTCATTAAATGTGATGATGATGATAAAGATGTGCATATGCTGAGAAATCTCATTTTAGTGAATCATGTCCTTCCTTCCTGTTTAGTCC
>BKZX01027674.1:21614-46038 GCA_014362285.1 Fagus crenata
TCCTGTTTAGTCCACATATTTCTATTTTTTCCCATACATGCGGCTCATCTTTTTTTTTTTATAATTAATTTATCAATTTATTTTTTTAATGTTTCTTGTTCATGTCTTAGTTGGCTGTAGTTTGTGTGATTCCTTGGGCAAAGGCAAACCTCAATTATACCACTCAAGCACTTATTGTATCTGCTGGTTTCTAGTGAACCTTCTCGTTATTATTATGGGTTTGGAACATTGCATTTTAGTTTTAGGGTATTCTGCTTCTGCAACCACATTGTTTAAAAATGCACATTCTATGGATGAAATCAAGTTTTTCTTGTTTATATGCTGCCATTATCAATATTCTAAAGAAGTTTAAAAGTAGTATCTTATACAAGAATTTACAAAAAAAAATCTTGAAATAAGCTTCATTTGTTGATTTTTACTCCCCACTTCTGATAGTGTAATTTTGTAATTGGTCAACAGCATCACAATTGCAGCGTTCTTCATCATTGCTGATAAAACGACATCAGAGTGTGTGAGATGAAATTCCCAGCTTGGAGACACCTTGAGATGCTAGGGATGATGCATTGCAACTCTAAGTTGCAGTGGTATGCTTTAACATGATGCTTTGTATTGGGATGTCATGCTTGGGAGGGCTTGTTAAGATGTGCTTGTTTTTTTAGTTTCTCATTGTTGAGCAAGAAGGTTAATTTTTACTTCTATCAGTAGTTGTTTTTGACTCAATTTATTTGAGTTCAATATGGGGTTACTCAGTGGTGATTTATTCTGCACTATAAGAGTTATAAAGTCGGACCTAGCTTGCCATCTTGCAGTGTATTTCTTCTATTTTTAGTGAACTATTTTCTTGGAATCAAATGCTAAGGAATAAGAGCACATGGAGCTATCCCTTTGTCTATTGACAAGAAAAGTATATAGCATCATGTTAAATACTTAAATGTGCTTTCTCTCTAATTGGTAAAATGCGATTAAAATACAAGCGTAAGGTATTAGTCGTAGTTGTAATAATAAAATTCCTGCTTTGCTTTGACTTAAGATATAATTACTTGTAGTGGAATGACATACATATGATACAGGTTTGGTAAGAAGCATTGAGTCAAATTGGTGCGAACGGATTAGTTCAACTTGAGATTGAAATATCTACTGAGAGCATGAAGGTGGAGAAAATTGGGGTCCATTCAGAACATGAGCAAGACATTGAAGATCCCAATCAAACTATGACTCAGTGCAGCAACAACAGAAGCACACTCTATGAGGTTCTGGGTCTTCTCCATTATGATCCTGAAGATTTAGCCTCAGAAGGTACTAGAAACAAGCGAAGCCATGATGAGGATGATGGGGCTGGACCTAGTGGAGAAGACTATTCTATTGAGGAACCACAGCCAAAGAGGATTCAAAGACTGAGGAATTTAGCAAAGAGCATTTTTTACCTGTAAGTTAAAGTCTAGTTTAAATTACATCCATCACCTTTTTTTTTTTTTTTTTTTTTTTTTTTTTTTTTTTTTTTTTCCAGGTTTGAATAATACAAAATTTTCTTGTCTTGTTGGTGCACTATTATTTAATGGAAAGTAAGAGGGATAGTTACCAGAGCGACGAAGAATTAGCCAAGTAAGGTCCCTCCTCTCACACCCACCTGGGCAAGAAGGTATAATGTTTTCTATTTTTTTATAACTTGCTGGCATTTGGGTCTATGATTCATATTGAAGAAATTTCAAACAGTAACCTTGCTCGGTTCAGATGTTGATTTTGAATAACTTTTTGGACTGTATAGTAGTATTACACCTACATGCAATTGATGAAGTTAGAAAAAGAAAGGTAATGGTAAAGTAAATTGAAGTTTGCACAACTTTTTTCTGTTTGGTAATAAAAGAAAGCAAAGTGAATAATTTTTTTATTTGACACCAAAGATTAATACAAGTGAAAGATCTTTGAGTAAGTCATAGTCCATACAATACAAAACAATAGAAGCCTATGTCAAATACAAAAATTCTGCTGCATATCTGGCTAAGTATTTGGTATGTTGTAGCAGAGTAGGAGACACATGATAGAAATGAACTAGTGCTGCATATCATTTCCTTGCCTATCCTTTACTTGTGCAGCAGCTCCCCAGTCTGTTTTCTCTTTTTGTCTAGCTCTGTGTTGAACTATCTATGATTCTATTCAATTGCCCTTCCTGTTGTGCATCACAATGGGCATTAGTCCATAAATCATATAAGCAAGAAGTATACCAAGTTCGTATTTGTGGTTGTGACCAAAGAGTCCATTGGTCTGGGTAGTTCTCTTGTTTTTGTAACAAGGAGATAAACCACTGCTGAAGTGATAAGTGCAGGAGTTCATCTGTTTTGAGTGTGATTGGAGATGCAAAGCATACCAATCTAGCTGTTTCGTAATACCAAAAGAGATGTTCTAAAATATCTGCCTGTTGACAAAATCCACAAGTTAAGTCCAAACTTGTATTTCTGTTATGTAGTTCAGATTTCACTGCCAATGATATTGGTTTTGAGCTGTGTGATTTTGAGTTCCATTGTTTTGTTGTTGCCTCAGTAAATGGTAGCCCTTTTTTACTGCAAACTCTCCTGATGAGGTATATGGGCGCCATATTAAGGTGTCCTTTAGGTTAAAGAAAGATATTGGTTGTTGAGCAATTTGCAAAGCATCACTTCTTTCATACAAGGAATGTAATAGGGAAAGATTCCAATTTTTTGTTTCATTGTTGATCAGGTCAGCAACTTTGTCTAGGGTGTCTGTGGTTCCCAGCAGTATTTCCCTTCATTTTTTGCCATAGTACATGGTGTGTACGAATAGTGCTTCCATCCTTTACCCTCCAAATTGCTGAAGTAAGGATAGTGCCCCTTGTTGTCATAATGCTCTAACATCCCCATGGTGCAGTAGGTGGAAACTTTGCATTAAGTGAATAATAAGTATAGAAAAGATCTCTGATGTAGCATGGGCTGAATTAACCCAAGGCATGAGAACCGCACAAGGCTGAACCACCTGTTAGTCATGCCCATGGAATAATTATATGCTTTTTCTTAGGTGAATGATTTAGTTCAGGAAAACTCATAACCTAGGATTCTTGATGTAAAGTCCTACGCTAACCTTGCCAGCTTGGTTTCATGCCTGAGTTTGAGATTACATATATTCATCTTGATGCTTTCAAATTCTAACTTCTGGCTGAGTTTTCTTTATATGTGTTTGCGTGTACTACAGGAAATTGCAGAGCATTTGGTGCCATTATATCTCAAGCATTGTCAGCATGGAAAACGCTGCTTATATGAAGGTTCAACTCCACCTGGCGGTTTTCGTAATTCATGGTAATTTTGTCTGTTGAACCTATGGAAATGAGTTGATTTCTCCTCAACTTGTGATATTTCCAATTACAAGTATTTGGTGATAGCTTTTTTTTCCTTCATGACAGAATGGAGCGACTTACTGTAATTCGGAACTTGCAATGGAGAAGAATAATGAGATATATGTATCCTGGGACAGAGGCTATGACGACGACAAAAATCAAGTCAGTTTTTGTATTCTAATTTGCTTTCAAGTATATTACCTTCATGAACATTTAACAACACTAGTTTCGGTTGAGAATAAAGCAAAAACATTTAATGGGAGTGCTTTTGTTTTACTTGGTACAGGTTTGGGGAGCAAAGGAAGGTCCTTATGAGTTCAAGCCTATTCCTGCCTCTTGTTTCAATGACTTATTCTTCGACTCTTGTCAAATAATGTTTCATTTTCATTTACCACCTTCAATTTTTTACAGTTTTGTTTAGTGGAATATTCACAAATTTAATGTTATAGGTAATAAACTTGGTTTGTAATTAAATGACTTGAGGACAATGTCAGTAAGAGAGGGTTCTGTTTGTGGTGAGACTTTGTGAAATTCACTCATAGGTTTACATTATTAGTTCTAATATTATTCACTTTGAATTTTGGTGAGGATGATATTTGATTGTAAACTCATGAGTGTAATCAATTTACAGTTATATCTGATGATAGTAATTCAAAGGAGCCCTGTTTGACTAGTGAACAAAAAATTACTTGAAATTCTGTTATGATATTGAAAATTACTTGAGGTTTCTGACATTTTATATCATTATATATTATGTTTTAATATTGTTTATACGATCCTTAATCCTTGCCTAAGATAATATTCATAACAATATATTAAATTTAAATATTAAATAAAAATTTAGGGTACCAAGCAATATGATTGCATGTACCATCATATGTAAGGTTGGTATCAATGTGAGATTTTATCAATTAAAGATACCGTATACACATGGGTATTGCAGAATTATTTTATTTTATTTTTTTAATAAACGATAGTATAAAATTTGCACAAAATCATTGCAATTTTTTTCCTTCATTGTTTCCCCTATTTAGAACACAATATTATATATTCCTTTGTTTTCTTTTCAAGTATCAATTTGCTTCCTAGTTCATGCTCTAAAAGAAATACTTGGATATCAGCCCATCTCATTTTGGCATCAACCTTCCTTTCTGTCAACTGCATATTAAGATTAAGCTGACCTGTCATTCAACCCCCTCCTATTTGAACATGCAGACACTGAAACTGAACCAAAACCAAGATAATGTCTCTTAGAATGCAGCACTCAATTGATCAATTTAGCAAAAGAATACTATAGAAATTCCTGTTTCATCCTACTTAAACACCCCAATATCTCCTAAATCTCCTTCACTTGATGGTGTGATCTATCTGCAGAAACAAATCCATGGATCATCCCTTTAGCCTCAACACAACTCCACCCTGGTTTCTTCTTCAACTCCTTCTCATTCATCAGTCATCACTCTTCTCAAATCAATCTTAAGTGTCAATTTCCCTTCAAAAAGCTATGGATGAAGTTGAACAATTTGAGAAATATGAGTTAGATAATGTTCTTAATATTTTATTCACTTTTATTCTGCATTGCATTTATATTGTGTATTAAATCAAAATAGTTATGTTGTGATTTTGAATTATGTGATTTTATTCATGGGAACATGTATTTTTTGTTATAGTATTTACTTTCTGTATAAATCAAACAAAAATAAACTTAGGGGATAGGGCCCATAATTGAAATAAAATGAATGACCCAAAATAATCAGAGAACAAATATTCGAATTTTGGGCTAAAACAATAAGCTAGTAATTTCCCAACCAACCCAAACGGATTGCCCAAAACTATTTCACCCCAACAACCATTCTGGGATGGTCTCACCCACCCAATGGCTCGATCAGTAGTGGGTCAACCTGGTAGAAACTCAAGAAATTTCCGACACATAGCAGCGAAAGTCTAAGTCTAAGTCAAGTTAAGCGTGGAAAAAAACAAAGACAAAAAGAAAAAAAATGTAACGAAGAGCATGGGAAGTTTCTTGGAAATTTCTTACGTAAAAAATCCAGTCTACTTCTCTGTCTTCTCAAGCTGTGTCCTCTCTCTTTCTCTCTCTCTCTCTCTCTCTCTGATTCTATGAAATTAAATTAACCAACAAACCCAGTCAAGTTCTGCATAAAAGTGAGATTGGCCTTGACTTGAGGGACTCCTCCACTTCAATTTCTCATTTAAGAAAAGAAAAAAGAAAAAGGTAAGGTTTGATCGAGCTGATTAAGGAAAGGATTCAAAAGCTTGCATGAAATAGTTGTAATTGATTTACATTTTTTATTTTTTTCATTTCATGCAGATCTATATCGTGATTCAATATTGAATTGTTTATTTCCAATGGATTTAATGGACGTGACCTCCTCGTCATCTTTACCAACTTATTCTTCTACTGACCGACGGAAGTATGACGTCTTCCTCAGTTTCAGAGGCGAGGACACTCGCAAAAGTTTTACGGACCTTATATATTTTGCTTTGAGGCAGAAGGGCATTAACACCTTTAAGGACAATAAAGATCTTGAGAAAGGAGAAACCATTTCACAAGAGCTCTCGAAAGCAATAGAAGAATCGAGATCTGCTATCGTCATTCTCTCAAAAAACTATGCATCTTCAACTTGGTGCTTAGATGAACTTACAAAGATCATTCACTGCAACGAAGAGGTGGGAATGAGAGTTCTTCCTGTTTTTTATGATGTGGAGCCATCCCACGTACGAAAACAATTGGGAACTTTTGCACAAGCCTTTATTGAACATGAAGAACGTTTTAAGGAGAACATAGAGAAGGTGGAAAAGTGGAGAGCTGCTTTGAGTCACGTGGGCAATCTCGTTGGATGGACTGTAATGAATAGGTAATTTTATTTTAAATATATTTATGTCTTTTAAATGATGATGAACCACTTCATATATGTAACTCCATATTTAACCGTAAGCAAATATACCTCCATATATGCACTTCTTTCAATTTAGTCCTGAGTCAATCAATTTTGATATTTTTGTTTTAGTCAACCGAATTGAACACCAAATATCTATAATATTGTTATGCGACCTACTTTTTTGGTGGTTGAAACTCACCAAATATTGTTCTCTTCATTGCAGCTATTTGTCTGAAGTTATCCAAAGTATTGTGGGACAGATATCCCGTAACTTGACTCATGAATTCTCAGATATTATTGAGGGCTTTGTAGGAATAGAGTCTCGAGTGGTGGAATTGGAGTCGTGTTTAGAAGTTGGGGTAAATGATGTTCGCTTTATAGGGATTTGGGCGATGGGGGGGATGGGTAAAACAACCTTGGCTAAAGTTGTTTACCAAATGGTTTTTCAAGAATTTGAAGCATATAGTTTTATTAAAAATGTTGGGCGAAATTTTGGAAAAAATGATTTATTTCAACTACAAAAAAAACTTGTTTATGACATTTTGGAGTTGAATATAAAGGATACGTGTGAAGGGATTCTCGTGATCAAGCATAGGTTACGTTCTAAAAGGATTCTTCTTGTTCTTGATGATGTAAATGATCCAAAACAGTTGGAAATGTTAATTGGGAAGCGTGATTGGTTTGGTCTAGGTAGTAGAATTATCATAACAACACGAAATGTGCATTTGTTGGAGACACTTCAAGTAGATAAAATCTATGAAATTAAAGGATTGAATGATGAAGAAGCTTGTTGCCTCTTTTGTTTGAAAGCTTTTAAAAAAGAGCATGTCCCAATTGATTACTTAGAATTGTCCAAAGATTTTTCAAGTCATGCTAGTGGTCTTCCTTTAGCTCTTGAGGTTTTGGGTTCCTTTTGTTCTGGAAAAAGTATTGATGAATGGGAAAGTACATTAAAGAGGCTCAAAGAATTTCCTAATCCAGAAGTTCTCCAAGTACTTCAAATAAGTTTTGATGGACTTCTTGACCCAAAGAAGGAAATATTCCTACATATTGCATGCTTCTTTAATCATGAGAAGAAAGATCATGTAATAGAAATACTAGATATTCTTGGCCTTTACCCTAAAATTGGATTGAAAGAACTCATTAATAAATCTCTCTTGAAAATTCTGTATGAGGATGAATTGTGGATGCATGATTTACTTGAAGAAATGGGTAGGTACATAGTTCGTCAAGAGTGTCCTAATGAGCCGGGGAAGCGTAGTAGACTGTGGCTTTATAAAGACATTGACAACATGTTGAAAAGAAATACGGTAAGAGGTTATTTAGAGAATTTGAGCTAATAACTTTTATTCTTGTTTAACAAATTTAAAATTTGGATAGCTATGCTTATATTGTATTTTGCAATTCAACAATTCCTTTATGATTATTAGGGAACGGAAGCAGTTCGAGCCATAGATGTGAGGAAAAAATATCTTGAAGAAAATGAGGTAGATTGGGACCCCGAGGCCTTTTCAAAGTTGTGCAATCTAGAATTTCTTAGAATTCATAATATCTGCCTTAAACATGGCCCCCAAGATCTTCCTAATAATTTAAGAATTCTTGATTGGAGTAAGTATCCTTCAAAGTGCTTGCCAGTAAGTTTCCACCCGAATGAGCTTGTTCAACTTCATTTGCCACATAGCAATATTGAAAGACTTTGGATAGGAATGAAGGTAAGAGTGCTCTCCTTGTACAACTTTGCTTTTCAATTTCAATAAACGAAGACTAGGAAGATAATTATTCTAACAATTTTTTTTTTTTTTAAATAGATTTGTGACCAGTTGAAGTTCATTGATTTGACCAACTCCTCGAATCTGATTGAAATCCCAGATCTAGAATTCCAAATCTTGAGAAATTAATTCTTGACAGGTGTAGCAATTTACAAGAGCTTCACCCATCCATCATAAATCATAAAAAGCTTACTCGTCTTGATCTAAATTGTTGCACAAAACTGAGTCATCTTCCAAGCAAGTTAGAAATGGAGTCTCTTGTGAGACTTGATCTTGATGGTTGTTCAAATGTCACGAAAATTCCGGAATTTGAAGGAAACATGGGATGCTTATGGTGCCTTTCTTTGAGAGACATTGCTATTACAGAACTACCTTCATCAGTTGAACGTTTGACTGGCCTTGGGTATTTGAATCTAGAAAATTGCAAAAATCTTGTGTGTCTTCCTAATACCTTTTGTAGTTTGAAGTCACTTAAATTTCTTCGTCTTTCTAGATGCTCAAAATTTGACAATTTGCCTGAGAATTTGGGGAATATCAAAGGTCTGGAGAATCTTCTTTTGGACGAAACAAGTATAAGAGAGTTGCCTTCCTCAGTTGAACGTTTGAAATTGCTTAAAACTCTTAATCTTTCTGGATGCTCAAAATTGGTTGACTTACCGGAGAACTTAGGAAATTTGAAACGTCTCTTTTCTCTTGATTTGAGTGGAACAGCTATAAAAGAGCTGCCATCATCAATTGGACATTTGAATCTTTTTCATTTGATGTTAAGAGAATGCAAAGCTCTTTTGTGTCTTCCTAATACCATTTGTAATATGAAGTCTGTTTGGAATATTGATCTTTTTGGATGCTCAAAATTGGACGAGTTGCCAGAGAACTTAGGAATTATGGAAGATCTCCGGTGTCTTGATTTGGGTGGAACAGCTATAAAAGAGCTGCCATCATCAATTGGACATTTGACTAGTCTTACTGAACTTGATCTTTCTGGATGCTCAAAACTGGAAAACTTGCCAGAGTACATATGGAATGTTAAAGGTCTGCAAAAACTTAAATTGAGTGGAACAGCTATAAAAGAGCTGCCATCATCAATTTTTCTCCTTGAAAATCTCAAAGAATTACATTTTGAAAAGCCAGCATATTCATTTGATCCCAATTCAACAAGTCATGGTCTCGTGGGTCTTAGATTGCCTTCCTTATCAGGTTTGACTTCTTTAACAGAATTGGATCTTCATGACTGCAATATTTGGGAAATCCCCAATGATATTGGCTGCTTATCCTTTTTAACTAAATTAGATCTATCTGGAAATAATTTTGATTCCCTTCCTGAAAGCATCTCTGAACTCCCTTATCTTGAATGGCTTGATTTGGAGGGTTGCAAGAGGCTTCGAGCATTACCAGATATTCCGTCACCTACTTTTTCTTTAAATGTAAATTTAAACTACTGTACCTCTGTCACACTGAAGAGATTGCCAATAGACAAAAGAATTCCACGCGCGTGTGATTACGACGCACAATTGACTTTACAGTGTCTCAACTGCTTCAAATTGATGGAAAATATTTAGGTCTCTCTCAAAATTTATTTATTTATTTTTATTTTTTTATAATTCATCTTTCTCTTAGTTCTAAACATCATGCTTTATATATTTCAGGGACAAAGATGTACAATACCATACGCAACTCATATATTTCAGGGACATAGACGTACACTACCAGACAGAGCTTATATGATGATTATACCCGGAAGTGAAATTTCGAAATGGTTTAGCAATGAGAGGTCTAGCTATGAAAGTATCAGTGAACATACCAATACCAATACACACTACAAAAAACTTGGTCTATTTCAACGCATTTATTTCGAGGGTTCATTAAAAATGGTTGGAATAGCATATAATTTTGTGCGGTAAATTGTGGGATAAAATATACAATTAATCTATTTCGACGGTCACTAATAGAACCGTTGAAATAAACTTATATTACTCACCTTTTTTGACAGTGACCTTCGGAATAAGCACTTTTTCAACCGAGCTATTTCAACGGCCATAAAAACCTTCGAAATAAGCATAAAAAAATAACTTCGCGTGCGACTACTCATGATTTCTGAAAATGAAAACCCCAGCAAATTTGAATTTTCGCAGAACTTCAAGTTTCAATCGTCAAACCTGAATTACTTTTATTAGCTATTGCGTTATATAATACCTAAACCTGAAACTTCAAAACCCCCAAGTAGGGGTGGCAAAAAAAACCCAAACCCATTAGCCCACCCAAACCCACCCACTAATTGCCCACCCAAACCCACTTATTTAATAAATGGGCAAATGGGTGCTAGTCCAATTAGACCCAATTAAGTTGAGCTTAATTGGGCTTTAATTGGGTTGCTTATTGGGCATCAACAAAAAGACTAAACTTGAAAAAATAATAATAAAAATAAACAAAAAGCCCAAACATGAAAAAAAAAAAAAATAAATAAACAAAAAGCCCAAACCCGAAAAAAAAAAAAAATAATAATAATAATAATAATAATAATAATAATAATAATAATAATAATAAAATCTAAGAGATTTTGGTCATTTTGGAGGTTCCAAGGGTATTTCAATAATTTTTCTAAGTTTTAATTGTTTTTTCATCCTTTTATAGACTTTAAGGGTATTTTGGTAAATATCTACTTTATTAATTGAGTTTAAATGGGTGGGTTAGGTTTTAGCTTAGTTAATTGGGTTGGGTTGGGTTTGGGTAATTTTTACTTTATTAAATGGATTTAAGTAGGATATTGAATTTTAAAGACCCAACCCATTTAATGCTCACCCAAACCCACCCAAACCCACCCATTTGACACCCCTACCCCCAAGTCTTCAAAACCCCCCAAATCATCAAAACCCCAAAATTGAAATACCCCCAAATCTTCAAGTTTCACACTCAAATTCTCGCACCAGACCTTGTCCTCGCTCCGCGGCTCCACCCCTCATTGCTCACTCCAATCAATTTCCAACAAAATGTAAGTTCCAACTTCGTTCAGATTTTCGTTCACTCTTTTGATTTTCATTCAGATTTTTTAGAGAGAGAGAGAGGGTTTGAGATATGAATAGATCTCTGATTGTTTTGGGAATTTCAAGCCTTTGACGCTCCCATTTTCAGGCTACCGGAAAACTGTGAGATCGACTGAATCTACGGCTAGCTAAGACGAGGTCATCGAAAGAGTCCTCTCTGTCATCAAGAGCTTCCCCAAAGTCGATCCTTCCATTTCTACAAAAAGACGAGGTCCGCCTATCATTTTCTCTCCGATTTATCATTTGATGTTTTTTGTTTTGGATTTTGATAGGTAAACATTGAATTTGTTTTGATTAAATATCTGATTGTTCGTTTTGATGTTATTAGTTTTGGATTTTGGATTAACAATTCAATTGTATTCTTGAATTTGTGATTTGGATTTGAATTTCAGTGCATGCAACAGAATTATTATGGTGTCAATTTGACACCCTTGTACGGATCTGCATTCCAAGGATACTTTTCTCAGGTTAATTATTCTTACATATTTCTGAAATATATCGAAGTACTGTTTCCTGTTTTGCTTGCTTTCAACAAACTGTCTATCTCTAAACATATGGAAGTGCGTTCTGAATGATCTTGTGTGCTATTGCACTATGGGTGTGTGGGTGGGAGGGTGTGTGTGTAGAAGTAGAACTTGGGCATTTCTTTTATCCTTATTCAATTTTTGGAGCTTAAAGCATGGTTTCTCTAGGTGACCATATGAGATATCTTCATATAAAGAATAAAGATTAGTAACACCTTCATCTGTACTTCCCAAAATGATTGCTAAACTGCTGGCTTCCTCCACCCTGCCCTGTGTCTCCTACCATATGAGCAATCATAATGCAACCATATAAGCTGGGTGTTTTTATTTTCTTTATTCCTAAGTATTTTAGTGCTAATTATATATGGTGCAATTTTGTTCTGTTCAAGGACCATTGTGTTCCTCCTTAGGGTGAGTGGCATCATGTTATGGTTGTCAATTTGTCATAAGAATGCAATGTGGCAGACATATGAGCCAAAGTTTTTTATAAATTAACTCTTGTTGTGTGCTGACCTATTGTTTGATTAAGACCCTAATTTAGAGGCCTCATAAAAAGGGTATGTTGAGAAATTCAATGTACCATGTTAGGGTTTCTTGGGCAGTATCAATTCCTAAACCCTCATTTTTCACATGATTGATTTTTCAGTCACTCCCTTCCATGAATGTAGACACATAAATGAACTACATAAATCTCTTTATTGATTTTTTCTATTTTCTCTCTATTTTCACTAACATTACTTAGATATGAAATCTTCAACACCATCATTGGCCTACATTATAGTGGGAAAGAAGTTACATAAGTTAATTAACACAAATTAATGGTTTAGTAACTAACATTATGGAATTTACTATGGAATTTGCCAACACCCCCAGATGGTTACAAGCCATAGGCCATGTTGTCACAAACTCACCTGATAAGCCATCCCTAGATAAAATCAGGTGTGTTGGATCTGATCTCACTGAACAATGTGAGGCTCACACGTGGACTTGGGGTCCAGGTAATACTAGTGATGCTAATGGTTTCAATGTTTATAGTTTGAGGCCTAGCAATAGAGGGATCCATGCTATGGGAGTTTCAGTGGCTACTTTTATGTATTGGCAATGACTGCAAAAATATTTATCTGCAGAAAGTCAGTTATATGACCATCCCCAAATATGTAACTTCATTACTTCTAGAGAATGTTATTTTCGAAATTGATAGTACTAGGTCATGAAAAAGTTTCTTGTGCGTTGAATGTTAGAAAATTTGTGTGATGATCTGACTTTGAATTACTTGGTCATATGTAATCTTTTTGGCAAGTGTGATGTTTGACTTGAGCCTTGCGAGTGTTGGGGACTCCATTTTCCTCTTTTATTTTCCTCCTGTTAGGTGAAGCAGGACAAAACCAAAACCGATGTAACAACGAAATTGAAGAACAGAAAATAAAAATAATCTTGGAATCAATACTTATACCACACAAGAGAAACAAAACTTATGAATTAGTATATACGATAGGTTGGAATTAGCAGCTGACCATTGGGAAAATTTATTTTTTATACTTCTGTGTACTTGGGTTTCACCTTTTATTTATTTATTATTATTATTATTTATTCAATAAAAGTTCTACACTTAATATATATTTGTTAACGTTTTCACTAATCCACAGCAATAAATTGAACATTGAAGAAAATAGTGTTCAACATAAGTCAGCAAGTCACTGAATCCTTTGTCCTATATAGGTTTGTAACGAGTTGCATTAACTTTCTTTAGTCAATATGATGGGGCAGCAGTTTAACATGAGATTCTGTCTTTACATAAGTGAGTTGGTTTTTTGTGAATGGGGCACTATTGTATAAGAAAGGGGAAGAGTCAAAACCTGTAAATGAGTGTGGCTAGGTGCATGTGCTGGTGCTCCAGCTTTGTTAAACTGTAATTCTCTATATTTTTGTTTTCTTTTCAAAATTTGAAATGCAGAGTTATGTTGCTGATTAGTGACTTACACATGCATCTCCAGGCTCTTTTCTTCTTCGTTTGGTTCACATTCACCAATTGCAGAGTTATATACCTTCTTTTGAATTCCTGTTCAATTTATTTTTATGCATTGTCTTTTTGTTCCGTATTTGACTTAATTTGGTTGGTCTTACTGTCTAATTTAGCTGCTAAGAGTTTTACAAATAACATGGGGCTATTTAGTTACTAACTTAAGAGCATCTATGGAAGACCAGCAAATGTCATTTCGCACTCAGATTGCAAAGGTGCTTCGACTTCGGCCTTTGGAATATTGTTGTAATTTGTTTCTGATTTTTGCTTTAGCCATTTTATTGATGTCTTGTGTTTATCTTTCAGTCGGTGTATAAATGGACAGTCAAGCCTCAAACTATTAACAAATCAAATGATATGTTCCTTCCTGGTCGAATGGCCTTTATTTTTAACATGGTAAGAATATTTGTTGCTTCTATATGCTTGTCTAATTTATAGCAGTCTTAATTACCTTGGGGCCTGTTGTGAAGTCCCATGTTGGGTCTTTCTGATACAAAGTTCAATCGTTTTGTGTTTTTATGCCACTTACAGCATGTATTGCTAGTTCAAAATTGAGCAAAAGAAATGCATTATAGGCACTTATTTGAAAGCACTTTAAGTTTGCTGCCCTCCATCCAATTTAACATATCTTAGTGGCCTGCTTTATAAGCCGCCAAAGAAATGTGATGTCACATTGGCACCTTTATTGCCTGAGTGGAACTTGTAGATTATGGACAAATTTTTATTCTTTGAATTGCGCCTAGCCTTTGTGTAAGAGGCCATGATGCCATATGGCCTTTGTGCTCACCTAGATGCCTGGACATTAGGGTAGGTTATGCAATATTTCATACATGGTTGATCTTGCACCCAATTGGTATGGGATAATGGGACTGTCTTATTACATATGGTGCATTATTCAATTTGAGACTGCATGAGCAGTGAAGCACTAGAATGTACCTGGTGGGGGGGGTGGTGAGGGACCTAGAAGTGGTTGAATTGTGAACGAAATGAAACGTCTGAAGAATTCCATGGTAATATGTTTAGAATGCTTATATAAAATGTTATATATATGGACTTATATGTTAGGACTGGTAGGTTTAGCTGTCATTTTACTTTTATGTTTTTAGTCACTAGTCTGTAAACACAATCTCTTGACAGAGATGTCTCTTTTTCTGCATGCTAGGAGGGTGGATACTCTAACGATATTCCAACGACCTTGCATAGGGGTAAAGCTGATTGTCCAGTGCCTGAGGTTTATATTTTCTTGATCCCTTGCTGGAAGTCAACTTGAGATTGAAATATCTACTAAGAGCATGGAGGAGGAGAAAATTGGGGTCTGTTCGGAACATGAGCAAGACATTGAAGATCCCAATCAAACTATGACTCAGTGCAGCAACAACAGAAGCACACTCTATGAGGTTCTGGGTCTTCTCCATTATGATCCTGATGATTTAGCCTCAGAAGGTACTAGAAACAAGTGAAGAAATGATGAGGATGATGGGGCTGGACCTAGTGGAGAAGACTATTCTCTTGAGGAACCACAGCCAAAGAGGATTCAAAGGCTCTGAGGAATTTGGCCAAGAGCATTTTTTCTCTTCTTTACCTGTAAGTTAAAGTCTAGTTTAAATTACATCCATCATCTTTCTTCTTCTTCTTCTTCTTCTTCTTTTTTATTTTTTCATCAGGTTTGAATAATACAAAATTTTCTTGTTGACTTGTTGGTGCACTTTTATTTAATGGAAAGTAAGAGGGATAGTTACCAGAGCAACGTTGAAGAATTAGCCAAGTAAGGTCCCTCCTCTCACACCCACCTGGGCAAGAGGGTATAATGTTTTCTATTTTTTATACCTTGCTGGCATTTGGGTCTATGATTCATATTGAGGAAATTTTGAACAGTAACCTCGCTTGGTTCAGATGTTGATTTTGAATAACTTTTTGGACTGTGTAGTAGTATTACACCTACATGCAATTGATGAAGTTAGAAAAAGAAAGGTAATGGTAAAGTAAATTGAAGTTTGCACAACTTTTTTCTGTTTGGTAATAAAAGAAAGCAAAGTGAATAATTTTTTTATTTGACACCGAAGATTAATACAAGTGAAAGATCTTTGAGTAAGTCATAGTCCATACAATACAAAACAGTAGAAGCCTATGTCAAATACAAAAATTCTGCTGCATATCTGGCCAAGTATTTGGTATGCTGTAGCAGAGTAGGAGACACATGATAGAAATGAACTAGTGCTGCATATCAGTATATGTCATCAAAACAAGCAAATCTTGCCACATTCCGTGGTTGATCCAGCATGTGGCCTTCCTTGTGTGTTTCTCCTTATTGACAAACATCTCTGGATGTGCTTAGGATAATAACCCTTTCAGGTTCAAACTTGCTAGATGGAATAAGGATTGTCTGATCATTAAGATTGATGTAGCTCTTTGTTGTACTGTCCATGTGAAAACTCTTTGAAACATAACATTTCCTCGCCTATCCTTTACTTGTTCAGCAGCTCCCCAGTCTGTTTTCTCTTTTTGTCTAGCTCTGTGTTGTACTATCTATGATTCTATTCAATTGCCCTTCCTGTTGTGCATCACAATGGGCATTAGTCCATAAATCATATAAGCAAGAAGCATACTGAGTTTGTATTTGTAGTTGTGACCAAAGAGTCCATTGGTCTGGGTAGTTCTCTTGTTTTTGTAACAAGGAGATAAAACTCTGCTGAAGTGATAAGTGCAGGAGTTCATCTGTTTTGAGTGTGATTGGAGATGCAAACCGTACCAGTCTAGCTGTTTCGTAATACCAAAAGAGATGTTCTAAAATATCTGCCTGTTGACAAAATCCAAAAGTTAAGTCCAAACATGATTTCTGTTATGTAGTTCAGATTTCACTGCCAATGATATTGGTTTTGAGCCGTGTGATTTTGAGTTCCACTGTGTTATTGTTGACTCAGTAAATGGTAGCCCTTTTTTACTGCAAACTCTCCTGATGAGGTATATGGGCGCCATATTAAGGTATACGAATAGTGCTTCCATCCTCTACCCTCCAAATTGCTGAAGTAAGGATAGTGCCCCTTGTTGTCATAATGCTCTAACATGCCCATGATGCAGTAGGTGGAACCTTTGCATTTCAAGTATTGAAAAAATTTTCCATTAAAAAAAAAAGGTACTGAAAAAATCTCTGATGTTGCATGGGCTGATTTTACCCAAGGCGTGAGAACAGCACAAGGCTGAACTGCCTATTAGTCAAGCCCATGGAATAATTATATGCTTTTTCTTAGGTGAATGATTTAGTTTGGGAAAACTCATAACCTAGGATTCTTGATGTAAAGTCCTACACTAACCTTGCAAGCTAGGTTTCATGCCTGAGTTAGAGATTACATATATTCATCTTGATGCTTTCAAATTCTAACTTTTGGCTGAGTTTCTTTAAATCTGTTGTGCATCTGCAGGACATTGCAGAGCATTTGACGACATTATATCTTAAACATTGTGAGCATGGAAATCACTGCTTATACGAAGGTTCAACTCCACCTGGCGTGTTTCGTAATTCATGGGTAATTTTATCTGTGAAACCCATGGAAATGAGTTGATTTCTTCTCAACTTGTGATGTTACAACAATTTGGTGATAGCTTTTCTTCCTTCATTACAGAATGGAGCGATGTACTGTAATTCGGAACTTGCAATGGAGAAGTATAATGAGATACATACCTGTGACAGGGGCTATGATGACAACAGAAATCAAGTCAGTTTTTGTAGTCTAATTTGCTTTCAACTATATTACCTTTATGAACATTTAACAACATTAGTTTTGGTTGAGATTAAAGCAAAAACATTTAATGGGAGTGCTTTTGTTTTACTTGGTACAGTTTTGGGGAGCAAAGGAAGGTCCTTATGAGTTCAAGCCTATTCCTGCCACTTGTTTCAATGACTTATTCTTGGACTCTTGTCAAATAATGTTTCATTAACATTTACCACCTTCAATTTTTTACAGTTTTGTTTAGTGGAATATTCACAAATTTAATGTTACAGGCAATAAACTATGTCTGTAATTAAATGACTTGAGGAAAATGTCAATAAGAGAAGGTTCCGTTTGTGGTAAGACTGTAAAATTCACTCATAGGTTGACATTATTAGTTCTAATATTATTCACTTTGAATTTAGGTGAGGATGATATTTATTGTGAACCCATGACTGTAATCAATTCTGAGTTATATTTGATGATTGTAATTCAAAGGAGCGTTGTTTGACCAGTGAACAAAAAATTAATTGAAATTCTGCTATGATATTGAAAATTACTTGAGGTTTCTGACATTTTATATCATTATGTATTATGTTTTGATATTGTTTATACGATTCTTAATCCTTGCCTAGATAATATTCGATTTTTTTAAGCTGGGGAAGCTATATTGCTTGATTATTCAGCTGAGTTGGGATTATTCTCCTTTCTCCAGTGAAGATCTTCTACTGGTAATAACAATAATAAGAGAAATACCATACACACTAACAATGGAGACATTGAACCAAAACTATCATATGAAAAAACATCTTTTTGTTGAACACTTAAGCTCCTATACCAAACCATCATATGATCTGTCTATTGGTTGCAAAAATCGGTAGAACAAGGCAGTTCTGTAATTCTTGTGGATGCCTTATGTGAATTGTTGGATTTGCTTTTATAATAAAAGTCAATATAATTCCATTTGAAAAGAAATATGGATACTAGTAAATTTCATATTTGGGAGTGTCATATTGCAAACGATATGTGCCATACAAGTCCCATTCTGGGTGAGGGAACCAATCATGTTTGCCTTCCTACTTGCAAGACTGATCCAGACGATGAATTACCCATAAGCAATTGGAATCATCTAATAAATATGTATGAAGTGTGAGAAAAGTAATATTCCCAATTCATAAAACACAAGAGCTTGTGCACAATTAATATTGCATATCCCAGAATTTGCACATAATCATTGCAATTTTTGTCCTTCAAAGTTTCCCCTTTCTGGAATCCAACATTTTCCTTAGTTTTCTTTTCATATTCTAAATAAATACTTAGATATCAGCTAATCTTCATAATCTTTCATTAGCCCATATTTCCACAACTTTCAAAATATGCAGACTTTGCAGTGTCTCAAAAGACCCTTGCGCAGTGCACCATGCTTACTTTTGGTGAGCTTTGCTGGAGTTGAAGACAATGTTGATGTACACATGTAAGTATGTAACACATCCACTTCATTGGAATGTGGGGGAGATTTCAGATTGCAATTTCAATTTGGGGGAGATTTCAAACGGGACAACACCAAAAATTAGGAAGAGCCAAACACTTCATCGATTCTGTGTTCTTCCGAGGTTTTGGAAAAAAAAAAAAAGGATTGTTTAATATAAAAAAAAGAACTTAACAGAATCAATTAATGGATCTTGATGGAAAAAGTGAATTGAAACAAAACTAAACTTAAAGAACTAAATTAAAACAGTCAAAACTTAGAGGATTGAATTGAAGTTTGACCAAACTTATAAGGTATAATTTATAATTTAACAATATATATATATATATATATATTTTTAAATAAAAACTCGACAGCCACATCATTAAAAAAGTGTCATCTCATTGTTCCGTTAGCCATGTACAAAAGAAAATTAACGGAATTAGACAGTTGAACCAATAGGGACTAATATCGTTCGTTTGATACATCATGGACTAAAAGCACCATCCATGTAAACTTTAGAGATTAACAGTATAGTTTGTCCTAAAATAAAATACTAATAAAATAGGGAAAATTATACTTTATCACCCTCAACTATCACCACTTTTTCAATCCTCCCCCCCCCCCCCCCACCTAAGCATCCTCTTGCAAAACTTAAAAAATGCACGATTGACCCCCCAATTGCATCTAATTGCGTGGCCACTACCCCTTGTGCCCAAAATCGTGTTATAATTGACGGAATCGTCTAACACGTGACACGCACGTGATCCTGGACCCACCAGACCACACTGCACCCATTTGATTTTTCTGAAAACCCCGAAATACCCTTACCCCATAACACATAACACTTAAACAAAATCTCTCACCAACACAACCCACATTCGTCTCCCCCAAAGCGAAACCCTAGATCACTGACCCCTGACCCCCAAATTGAAACCCAAGAACACTGACGCCCAAAATTAAAACCCTAGAACGCTGTGGTTGAATTTCAACGACGATGTAGGGATCCCGATCACACAGTGGTGGAATTCTGGGAGTGCACAATTAGCAAATTCTTGGAGTGGCCGTGAAAATCTCCTAACCACAGCTAAGCTGTATTGCTACTGTGGTATTCCAACTCCAGCAAAAATATCTCGTACTCCAAAAAATAATGAGTTCTGATTTTGCAGTTATGAAAATTTTAAGGTATGTACTGAAAATTATTTGGTTAAATTGGTTTTTTTAATGGGTTTTAATGGTTGAGATGGTTGAATTGGTTTTAAATGGGTTTTGTAATAGGTTTTAATGGTTGAAAATTGGTGTGGAAATAGACTACCCTATACACTTTTTTAATAGGTTTTAATGGTTGAACAATATGCACTAGTCCATAATTTGCTTTTGAATTTACTGGTTTATCTATTTTTTCATTGATTCAGAAAAATCTAATTTGATTGTATTGTAGTATAGTTAAAAAAAAAAAAAATGGGTGCAGTGTTGGTGAGAGATTTTGTTTAAGTGTTATGTGTTATGGGGTAAGGGTATTTCAGGGTTTTTAGAAAAATCAAATGGGTGCAGTGTGGTCTGGTGGGTCTGGGATCACGTGCGTGTCACGTGTTAGACGATTCCGTCAATTATAATGCAATTTTTGGCACAAGGGGTAATGGTAGTGCAATTGGATGCAATTAGGGGGTCAATCGTGCAGTTTTGAAGTTTGGCCGGGGGGGGGCCCATTGAAAAAGTAATGATAGTTAAGGGTGGTAAAATGTAATTTTCCTAATAAAATAAGAGTAAGGGATAACCAATAAACCAACGACTAATTTAGGTATGAGTTCAAAAATGTTTGCATTTCCAAATAGTTTCTAAAGTATGGGATTTAAAATATGTCGATGTAAATTGAATGGATGTGTTTTTTTTTTTTTTTTGGACAAACCCATCAATGAATATTTTCGTCTTACTTACAAAATGTCAAAATGATCAATAACTATCTTATATATAGAAAATGTTTAAAATTCAAGTGTTTTTCTATTAAATAGTGTGATGCTGACAAAATTTACACAAATATAATTGATCCTCACCCATTTTCACCAATAACATGCTTCAGGTGTAATATTATTGTGAACAATAATATCTATTCTTGGCCTTTACCTTGATATTGGATTGAAGGAACTCATTAATAAATCTCTCTTGAAAATTTTGGATAAGGATATATTGTGGATGCATGATTTACTTGAAGAAATGGGTAGGTACATAGTTCGTCAAGAGTGTCCTAATGAGCCTGGGAAAGACTGTGGCTTTATAAAGACATTGGCGACATCATGAAAAAAGATAAGGTAAGAAGTTATTTTTGAGCTCATACCCTATCTTCTTGTTGAACAAATTTGAATATTATGGATAATAATATATTTTGCAATTCACCAATTCCTTCTTGATTATTAGGGAACAGAAGTAGTTCAAGCCATAGATGTGAGGAGTATTTATCCTAAAAAAAATGAGGTACATTGGAACTTTGAGGCATTTTCAAAGATGTACAATCTTAAATATCTTAGAGTTCATAATATTTGCCTTCAACATGGCCCCAATCATCTTCCTAATGATTTAAGAATTCTTGATTGGAGTGAGTATCCTTCAAAATCATTGCCATTAAATTTCCAACCAGATGAGCTTGTTCAACTTCGTTTGCAATGGAGCAAAATTGTACAACTTTGGATAGGAGTAAAGGTACGAATGTTATTAAGTATCCTCGTACAATTTTGCTTTTAAATTTCAATCAATGGACACTAGGAAGTTAATTATTCTAACATTCTTATATTCTTTTGATAGAATTTTGATAAGTAAGTTCATCGATTTGGCTAACTCCTCGAACTTGATTATAACCCCTAACTTTATTGGAGTCCCAAATCTTGAGAAATTGGTTCTTTAAAGGTGTACAAATTTACAGGAGCTTCACCCATCCATCAGCACTCTTAAAAAGCTTATTCTTCTTAATCTAGCATGGTGTGAAAAACTAAGTCGTCTTCCAAGCAAGTTTGAAATGGAGTCTCTTGTGACTCTTAAACTTTCATGTTGCTCAAAACTTGAGAAAATTCTGGAATTTGGGGGAAATATGGAATGTTTGCAGGAACTTTTTCTAGAGCGCGCTCCTATTACAGAACTGCCTTCATCAATTGAACGTTTGACTAACCTTACTTATTTGGGTCTAGGGTATTGCAAACATCTTGTGTGTCTTCCTAGCAACATTTGTAGTTTGAAGTCACTTAAATATATTTATATTAATGGATGCTCAAAATTTGAGAATTTGCCAAAGAACATGGGAGATGTCGAAGGTCTTAAGGAGCTTGAATTGAGTGGATCATCTGTAAAAGAGCTGCCATTATCACTTGAACATTTGACTAGCCTTACTGATTTGAAGTTAAGAGATTGCAAACATCTCGTGTGTCTTCCTGACACTATTTGTAGTTTGAAGTCGCTTAAGTATCTTTATCTCATTGGATGCTCAAAATTTGACAATTTACCAGAGAATTTGGGGGATTTCGAAGGTCTAGAGGAACTTGATTTGAGTGGAACATCTATAAAAGAGCTGCCATCATCAGTTGAACATTTGACTAGCCTTACTTATTTGACTCTAAGAGATTGCAAACATCTTATGTCTCTTCCTAGCATCATTTGTAATTTGAAGTCCCTTAAATATCTTGATTTGAGTGGAACAACTATAAAAGAGGTGCCTTCATCCATTGCTCTCCTTAAAAACCTCCCAACACTTACAATTGATGGATGTAAAGGGTCATCATATTCATTTTATACCAAGTCAATAAGTCATTATCCCTTGGGCTTATTATTGCCATTTTTATTAGGTTTGCATTCTTTAACAATGTTGGATCTTCGTGACTACAATATTTGGGCAAACCCAAATGATATTGGCTGCTTATCCTCTTTACAGGAATTAAATCTAAGTGGAAATAATTTTGTTTCTCTTCCTGAAAGCATCTCTCAACTCCCTAAACTTAGAATCCTCCATTTGGAGGGTTGCAAAAGGCTTCGATCATTACCAGATGTTTCGTCAAGTACTGGTTTTGTATATGCAAACTATTGTACCTCACTAGAGAGATTGCCCAAACTACAAAATGATCTGGAGACATTGCCCAAACTACAAAATGATCCCCTCTTGTCATATCAGATCGATATTTTGTATTTCGAGTGTCACAACTGCTTCAAATTGGTTGATAATATTCAAAGCAGCATAAACATCCTTCAGGTCTCTCTCTCTCTCTCTCTCTCTCTCTCTCTCTCTCTCAATTCTAAACATCATGCTTTGTACATTTCAGGGACAAAGTGGTCGACTACCAGACATATTAGATATTACTATTCCTGTAAGTGAAATTCCAAAATGGTTTAGCTGTGAAAGTACGGGTCATAGACTAAACATACAGACACCTTCTTATTATGGGCGTGATGGATGGATGGGAATTGCGTTGTGTGTTGTTTTTGTATCCAAAGACCGTCATCAATACCTTGATCGTCAAGTTTCATTTTCGTTTGAAGTCAATGGATGTCAAATGGAAGATCCAGTAGTCATTAAATTTATGGAAATATCGGAAAAATATGGTAAAGCTGAATCGTCGGTTCACCTTAGGCTTTTCTATTTGTCCCATGCCTGTTTCAAGTCCAATTGGAAAGAAACACTGAGTCAAATTGGTGTGAATGGATTCAGTCAACTTGGGATTGAAATATCTACTTAGAGCTTGGAGGTGGTGAAAATTGGGGTCCGCTTGTTACATGAGAAAGACTTCGAAGATCCCAATCAAACTATGGCACAATGCATCAACAACAGAAGCATACTCAATGAGGACTTGGGTCATCTCCATCATGATCCTGACGATTAAGCTATAGAAGGTATCAGAAATAAGCGAAACCATGATGAGGATGATGAGGCTGGGCCTAGTGGAGAAGGCTACTCTAATGAGGAATTCCAGCCAAAGAGGATTCAAAGACTCTGAGGAATGGAGTCAAAGGGAATTTTTTCTCTTCTTACCTGTAAGTTGTCAACTTTCTTCCTACTATTACAAGTGTAGTTTTTTTTTTTTTTTTTTTTGCTAGTTTGTACCAGAGTAGGAACTAGCACAATATTTTTGCTGGAAGTAAGCATTCTTTAGTGCAGCATGCGCATCAAAACATAGATTTATGAAGGAGCACTCCATAATTGAGAGATAGAAGTCAATTATAAAATCTTCCTGGCACTAAATAAGCATTCTTTACTGCAGCATGCCTATTGAGCATTGTGGTGGCTTAATCAAGTATATAATCAAAATCATCACTTTCTGGCACTCACATCCCGATCGCCCCTCTCAAATAAAATTAAAATCATAACGTATCACTTTTTGTTTATATTTCTTTTAAAAGTTTTTTCAACAGGTTTGAATAATACAAAATCTTCTTGTTGGCGCACTTTTATTTAATGGAAGGCAGGGATGAAACGTCAAAGAAGCTTGAAGCCTATCGCAGTGGTATGAGGGATAGTTGCCAGAGCGACATTGAAGAATTAGCCAAGTGGTCAAGGACTCAAAATGGTCAAGCATCTAAATTAACTGTCATATGGCTCTTATTATTGATTAAATCTTCTTCTTCTTTTTTTTGTCCTGCAACTTTAATGCCATGTTAAACTTCTATAAATTA